>JAVQKC010006094.1:0-13062 GCA_036025475.1 Philypnodon macrostomus
CACAAGTAGCTTACCACCACCGGGTGTGACTGTGGAGTGAATGAATAATGTAATGTAAAAGCGTCTTTGAGTGTCAAGAAAAGCGCTATATAAAACTAATGCATTATTATTATTATTATCACAGAAATCTCAATATGTCACAATAATGTTATGGTCTTTACTCTGCCATGGATTTGCACTGAATTTTCCCTATTAGAACCGTGTATTAAAATGTGTCAGCTCTGAGTCATCTCGTCTTGAGTTTTGACCTTGATGCCATGATATTACAATATTCGATCGACTGTTTTCCTCAGACTCATTTTTAAAAACCACCACTTTCTATTTTCGTTTGACAAATACTTTAGTAGGAGGCAATTGATTCTTGTTGATTTAATATTAGCAAACATAAAAACCTAAAGCGGACCCCTGCGTCTCGAGTCATTTAGCGAAACAGCATGCATCACTCGTGGCTACAGCAGATCAAAGCGGCCCCGGCTCTCAGACACTGGCCTGGAGGAAGCTATAAGCGTCATGATTCAACCAAACTCATAATGCCTCTGCCACTTTTGCTCACACCATTAAGCCCATTTAAAAATGTTTTGTGACGCTGAGCACACGCAGGTATTAGAAAACTAATTAGTGGGGTTAACCAGGAGTCACCCGGGCCGCTGTAGCTGTGGTGTTGTGGTAGGAGCAGTGATTTTATGGACCGTTTATGTGCAGTCAATGTTTAATATGATGACATTTAGACCTTTGTGCTAAAATACAAAAGTAATCATCTGTCGTTTACTAATTGATTGGGTGTGTACAAAAGCTTCCTGGATATAAAATTTGCTTCACTCCTATGTATGCATGTGTTTATACATACATTTATAGACATATTAAATAGATTTTGATCTGGTTAAGTCCTGGTTTAGACCCGGGTTAGTCCCAGCTCCATGTTTTTGCTTTGAAATCTTTTACCCCCAGATAGGTATCATGCATGTATATTTTTATAGTATTATAGTCATTATATTTAAGTAATATGTGTTTCAATTTTTATTGAATCGGATTTAGACCTGGTGTAGTCATGAGTGCATATTACTGTATTCAAAGATAGACCCTTTGTGGTGCTCATTTTACATTTTACACCCATCACATTTCACATATCATATTCAGCCTGCTATACATGTACCTATAGATGCACCTTGTGTGGTCTCTGCTGTAGACCTGGTTTAGTTCTGATTATCAATTCATCTTTCTGTTTTCAAAGATAAATCCTGATACCTTCATTTAGAAGCATGTCATTTTTTGACTTACATTTTGTTGGGCGTGAGCTTTGCAGAAGGTGGAGCTTCACGTGGTGTTATCAGCAGATGGCGATCCCAGTTGTCATGGAAATGCAGATGTTCGGTTCATTTTTTTCCCTGGCTGTTCTTGACTTTAAAACTGAGGTCATGGGTCAGGCTTTGTTTTCATCACAGCAGCCGAGTAAACAACATGAATCTACCAAGCATTCATAGGCGATGTATTCAAATAATGCATTATTTGAAAACAGTCTGCGTAGCTATTACATTGTCGTGCCTTCTTCTCCATTTACATTGTGTGCTGGTCAAATCTCCCATTTTCGCCACATTATATATTCAGCCTGTTATAAATGTACCTAATAAAGTGGCCCCTTGCATAGCCTTCTGCTGCTGCTGTCTGCCTGCTTCATGTTTTGCCATCTTGTGTGTTTGGAAAGCTGCAGACCTTGATGTAACAAGTGGTTATCTGAGCTAATGCTGCCTTTCTGTTGATCTCAAACCAGTCTCTGACCTCTGGCATCAACACGGTATTTTCACCCACAAAATTGCCGCTCACTGAATATTATATCTTTTTATGCAAATCCTAGACATGATTTATATGTAAAAGAAAATTCATTATATCACCAATTTGTGATTCAGGATTCTTGATTTGAGCAGGTTTTAACACATTTGAGCAGGTTTTAACACATCCATACGCTTGCCATAAATACAATTCGCGTCATGTCTTGTGTGTCATTCAGTAAACATTGCTCTGTCGATTTAGCACCGGATACAGATGCTATACTTTTAAAGATAGCACAGAAATCACACTGTCTGATGTATGAAAATCCCAGCTCATCAGAGGGGAGCGATGAGGCTGACGTCCTGCTCGGTGAATATTCAGGGGCTAAGGAAGAGATGCTGTGCTGACAGTGTTGCTAGGAGACCACACACAGCGACTAGTGTGTGAGATTTCACCTCCCTCCCCCACGCTCGTAGTCTGGCTGCTTTTCAACGTTTTTTCTTCTCCTCCTTCATCCTCTGGTCCTCTCGCCTGCCTCCATTTGCTTATATAGATTCTTAGATATTTTCTACTTCCTTTGTATTTTACTTGCAACTTTTTATTTTGAAAATCTATATCAATATGGCTTTTTTTCCACAGTTTTAGCTTTTATTGACTTTTCACAACCTTCTATACCTTATATGTATTTTATTTCCCACTTGATATATTGCAAACGTATCAGTCTGCATTTAATGTTTTGTTTCTTCTCCATCCTCTGGTCCTCATGCCTGCCTCCATTCGTTTTCAACTAGTGTAAATTATTATTATTATTATTATTATTATTGTACTTTTTTTGTTTTATGTCCATATTTATATTTTGAGAATTCAGCATCATTGCAATATTGGCAAATGCATTATCAATATGGCTGCTGATTACAGTGTCCCGCCTCCATCCTCTAGTCCTCTCACCTGCCTCCCTTTGCTTGTACCAGATCTTAGATTGCCTATTTCTTTTTGGTATTTTTCATGATCTTTCCGCTTGATCCTCATTGATTTTAGGTCTCCCAAATGTTTGCATCTTTTCTTCACATGTTTTTCCATATAGTGCATCCTTACAATGCACACTCTCTGCCTCCTTCCTGATGTTATGTTCCTTGAAGCTAAGCTGCATGAAGCTCTCGGTCTGGCTTTGGATTTGGCTGTGACTCTTGAGGAGTGTACACTGAAAAAGATATGCCTATATGTGTAGTGTAAACAAAACACAGAACACATTTTATTCTGTGGGTTTTTAGGGTAGTGGCTGGAATTGAAAATCTCTCTTAATTAAGTCTGCATGTCCTCTAACCAGCCAAAGACATATATGTGTTAGGAGAATTGGTGAATCAAAATTGCCTCTTCTAAATATACAAATAAAATGTATAATAAGCCGGTAAAATCACAATAAATGCAGTCAGATAATAATGTCAACATCTCACAGGTACATGGAGGCCTGACATTCATTCAAACATTTTAAAAACAAATAAAATAAGTTCAAAATGGACCCTAAAGTGCACGGCCAGTGAAGAGAAGACAAAACAGGGGCTCATATTTACGAGTGCCAGTTAAATGACGTGCTGCAGAGTTTTGTTCAAACTGGAAACGAGAGACGGAGAATTGGCTCACACTAAAGTAAAGTGCATTACTATAATCCAGCCTTGCGGTAACAAAGGCTGGATTACAGTTTCAAAGTGCTTTGTGCAAAAATATGCTTTATTTTAGCCAGCTGCCTCAGGTGGAAAGAAAATTGGCCTTCACCACAGATCTGATTTTTTATTTCCATTTTGGCATATTTAGTTAGTGTACCCAAGTCTACAGAGGTGGCTCTACTGGTAGTACTGGGTCCAAACATTAAAACCTCAGTCTTGAATGCAGAAGCTTAGCCATCCATGCTTAAATGTTGTGCATTTTGTATCTATGGTCACTTCCTTACTTTCGATCTCCTTCAAATTGATGCTGCAGTTCCAGGCTGTATTGTTGGATAATAACTAACCAATTTGAGGCTGTAGTCCTAATAGTCTGTGTAGGAGCATGTGGCGTGCAGCAGAAGACAGTCTGTACCGCTCTGTTCACCCTCCGATCCAATTGTTCTTCAAGGAGCCTGACAAAAGCACTTACAGTCTTTCTACAGTACATCTATTTAAACACTATTTTTATTCCTCACAGAATAACGCAAATTACTGTATCAGTGTCATTGCAAATTAAGTTTTCCAATTGTATTAAAAATATGTTATTATCAAATTATTTCTCGTTATGGTATACAATGTGCCAGACGTTATATAATATATAATATTCAGGCTTGTGAAGCAAGGAAGTCAAAAAGTGGGAGATGTCAATATTTTAGACAAACCAGGACTAAACCAGGACTAAACCAGGACTAAACTGGAACTAAACAAGGACTAAACCAGGACTAAACCAGGACTAAACCAGGACTAAACCAGGACTAAACCAGGTGCCAATACTGTGTGGACTAGGCGTGAGTGATATGGGGATAAAAATTGAATCGTGATTTGAAGTTATGAAAACCAGCTTAATCTGGAAGATTGTTGAATCGTGATACAGTGCATTCATTTATGCTCTGCTCTTGACTGTCACTTTTACTGTAACAATGTCAGTGTTCATATTAATAAAACATATTCTATATAGTATTATGTATTATGATGAACACTGGATTGGATGTACATGTAGTTAAATGTTTTTTTGAAGACACTGATAGCAGTAAAATACACAGTCAACTAAAGTCGTGATAAAATTGAAATTGTGAGCTTAATAAAATCATGCTAAAATTGAAATCTTAATCTTAATAAAATCATGATAAAATTGTGATCTTACTCTTAATAAAATCGTGATAAATTTGAAATCTTAATAAAATCGTGATCAAATTTAAATCTTAATCTTAATAAAGTCGTGATAAAATTGTGATCTTAATCTTAATAAAATCATGCATGCAAACGTGTAACAATCTCATGCTGATGTTCAAATCAGAACTTTATTTTATTGTGTTTCTTGATTTTTTTAAATACTTTAACATAAACTAGTTATCCCAGTCACGAGTTGGCATGACTCATTTATAGTAATTGCTTTGCATTTTTCAATCTGTAACCTACATTTAGATGCAGAGCACTTTGCATGTGCCATATGTGTGCTAATGTGTTATAATATGCATATCATTTGTTTGCCTGTGCATGAATGCTTAAAGAGTTTGCAATGTTGCATACAGATCCAGCTTTCATGAGATGTGGCTTCCTCATGGCCTTAATGTGTTGTCTCTTAACCCTGCACATGCATTGAAGAAAAGCTTTGGTTGGGTCCAATCTTCACAGTATGACCATCCTTCCTGTAAGAGTTCCCCAATTCCTTCACATCCACTAACTGCACACAACCCCACAACGTGTAGTAATGCATCAACTGCAGGGGTGCCTCTACATCCTAGAAACCCAAATCAAGGCTTGTTTTAACAAAGGCCCATCCTGACGTCTGCAGCTCCGTAACCTAATTAACTTTGAGTCAGCCGCAGCGTGCCCGTAGTGGTGGTCAGGGCTAAGGATCCAGGAATAGCCCGGATCACGCCGACACACACTGGTCACACACTGAGCCGTGACAAAAGAATTACATCCAAACACACACATTTGACATGTGGCCAGTGAAGGTAACCTGACCTGAGCATCATTCTCTGGACATGGGACACTTCATCAGTACAATGCTGTGTGGTTAGTGGTTATAGTTCTTTAGGATCAGAATCAGGACTAAAGTGTAAATCTAGACTAACCCAGAACTAAACCAGCTGTAAACCAGACCAGTCTTAACCAGGACCAAACAATGACTAAACTAGGTCCACGCTGTCGTACCTGACAGCAATGCGTGTCGGTGAAACGGCACCAACGGGCCCCTTAATGAGACATTGTGTGATTTCTAAGGGTTTTTATATTGTTAACAAGCAAATAAGAGGCCCCGCCCCCAAACCATGACAAACAAGGGAAGGGTCTATTTGACTTTTTTGATTTGTCTTGATGTTTGTGAAGAATATTTTTGCCAATTTTTTAAAATTTCCCTAAAACAAAATTTTCTTTCAGTCTATTGGGGGCGCTATAGAGTAAACTGCCATCATATTGGTCAGATGTGTTCAGGGCCGGGGGGTAATTAGGTATTTCAGTTTTGAGCCTAATCGGGCAAAGTATGTGCAAGTTAGAGGCTGTCAAATATACCTGACCTCCTAAATTCAATTCAAAATGGCCGACTTCCTGTTTGTTGTAGGGTGGGGTCATAAAAATATTTTATGTTGGGTACACTGTGGAGAATCACTGTACCAAGTTCCATTGCTCTCTGCCAAAGTAAGTGTGTCCAGGGTCCTATAGGGGTCATAAACATGGGGGCGCTATAGAGGCATTCTTTATTTGACCTCTGTAATGTGCCTATGTACATTAAGTATACAATTGCATGGATCAATGTGACAACATGCACGCGATTTCGTTTATGTTCAGCAGGATTATTGGCTCAATAAAAGTGCATCAAAACATTAATTAGTGAATTACTTAATTGTCATTAATCGAAGATGTAGCGAACTCAATCCAGTTCTGCTTCTTCATGATATGTACCTGTGTGCAACAGTTGAAAAAGATCCATTAATTACTTAATTTATATTCATCGTAGAAGTACCCAAATCGATACAGTTCTGCGTCTTTATAAGATGTACCTGTGTGCAAATGTTGAAACTGATCCGGCAATTTCTTTTGGAGTTATCGCGTTCACAGTTAGGATCTGTGGACACGGACACGGACACGGACAGACATGATATACTAAGAGCCAATTACAGTGCCTTATATAACATCTGTATGGTGTAAGTGTTTTTAGGCTAACTATGATTACTTGGTTACTATGGTTTTTGGGAGTATTGTCCATGTAAAGAAGTGAATACTGCTAAAGATGTAAACAAGTAACATTAGATCACATCTTCTTCCAGTCTCGCTCTGAGTTGTACAAGTCTCCTTTTTCAAATGTAAGGGTAATAGTGGAGATCTCATTTCATAGTGCTTATTCTGGAGGGTTAGGACACATTATCTTAATTAACTTTTGATTTGAATGCCTCTTCATTATTAGGACTCCTGCTGGGCCTCGAAGCAGCCGCTCAAAGAAACTGTGATTAGAAGTAAAGCCGCATTAGTACAAGATCCCATGGAACCGGTGTTGTGAAATGTTGATGAATTATGATGATATAATCTGCCCAGCCACAGCTTTCTTTGGGTATAAACCAAGGGTAGAAGAGAGGGAAAAATTCTATGACATTGTTCAAAAAATATGGTCAGGTGAAAGGTTTAATTGTACACACAGCTATAGTAGATAAGTAACCGTACTCTGATACTGATGGAATTCTGTTTCAAAAGATCTCACAGCTACTGACAACTTCTGCTTAGTTCTGAATCTGGAATCAGAGATTGAGCATCAATTCAAGATCAGGCCTAACACCTAATTAACTCCATCTGCAAGGGGGTTAATAAAGAGGAGGATCATTTTTTTTTACACCATTACCATTCCAATATAATAAAAAGGGGCTGTGGCTCACCTGACAGAGCATTTACCATAGATATAATAAAGGGTAGATACCTGGCCAACGAGACCGACGTCGCCACATGGCGGCCATCTTGCCACAGGGAGCCCATGTATATGGTGCATGTACTATTGAAATACCCATAGCTTGCTCATCTTTCAACCAATTTTCAAACGGTTTATGTTCAGCAGGATTAATGGCTCAATTAAAGTGCTTCAGGGCATTAGTTAGTTAATTAATTAATTGTCATTACTCGCAGAAGTACAAAACTCAATCCAGTTCATCGTCTTCCTGTACTTTACTTTCTGTAAACACAAAGCCAGCAATTTCCTGTCTCATAATGTAAGATGATTGGAAATCATGTGCACCTTCAGTTATGTTGAAAAGAAAGACCTCCCAATGATGTCAAATTGCTGGGGAAAATTTTAATACTAGGTCTCACTCAAAGGCTCTTGGCTCACCAGCTAATAAATACAATCATACCCACAAAGACACACACATAAGAATTGTTATTGGTCTATAATCTATAATCAATTCTTATATAGGTTGAGAAGAACTGAAAATCTCAGCATTGATAACTATGCAGCACATTTGAATCATAGCCATATTAATGATGTTTTTTAATTTGTAAATCCGTCCAGATTTCGGTGAGTTATGTATATTTTTGTTTGTGCAGATAACTGCCCTAACTACAACTGCCATAACGTTCCTGTGGCAAAATGGCCGTCTGTGAATGACTCGAAGAAACTCCACCTCAAACCATCTACCCCTTATTATATATCTATGGCATTTACCCCTGAACTAGACATTTTCAGTTTGTAGGCACTACAACTTCCTTACTACCTTCTTAGGACTCAAGGACTCAGACTTTATCAGCAGACTTTTTTGTATTTTTAGTTTGTTAGTTGTGTTAATAGTTCTGTTTGTGTTAGATGTGTGCACTAGTAGGAATGATCCCTTTCCTTCATGTACTACTGTATATCCTCAAAGACAAACGCGAAGGCAGAGGCTTTCAGATTATGGGTCTTTATTAGCCTCCAAGAACCATGATTTAACAATGACAAGAGCAAAAACAAAGCAAACTAAACAGAACATTTCATAATGTCCACTAACACATCCTCTAGCATTAGTAGGTTTGTCTGCGGTCTCTGTAGCTCAGACTAGGTATGGTCTATTTGTACTTAACAGTTGTCTTAAGGGGGAAAGACTATGCAAGGCATCAGGTCAGTCAAGTGAAGTGTTTTAACTGGTAAACTGGCAAGAGCATAGTGCTATTTTTCTAAAAAATGGATGTTATTGGTATAAGATCATAATTGGAAGTTGTACATAACAATGTTTTACAGTTCTATTGTCTCCCACAAATTAATGGTGAGTAAAATGTGTAAGGTTGTATAAGGTTGATACACATCTACACATAAGCCTTCATTATAATGACAAATGAATAAACAGACTCTCAGTCCTCTCATTCTGAAGCCTAGACTTTAAGACTATTGTGTTGTAGTTTAGTTTACGACAATGTACATTCATCAACAACAGGATTTCTGTCACTGTTTTTTAAATAAAATTGTATCTGCAAGTCACAATGTGTGGAGAAATTCACAGTTAAGCCTTTGCTGTCCGAAACCATTGCTACTTGTGTATTTTGAGTGATTTTCTTGACTGACCGTTGGAGATGATGGGAGTATCGGAAATGGTAGACAGCATCTATTGCTTTGGTAGATACTGTTTCTTTGTTCAATTCTGTGGATGATTTGTGTAGTTTAAATTACAAAAAAAATACCCAGTCTTCAAGAAATATTTCAATGTAACGTTTGTCCCGTAATACTGACAAATAAGACATCCTGTAGATATACCATTCACAATAAAGTTCAGGATATCTGACCTTCTGGTGAAAATATACAATGTTTCTAAAAATGCAATATAAATGATGTATTACCATATTACCAAATTACCAATGTAATGTCAATGTGTCATGAACAATTGCCACACATTTCACCTGAAGTTCAAATAGACTTTTTGTGACAAGTATACCTGTTTTGTTGGGACTTTGTTTATTTTAATATTTGTTGATCTGGATTTTCTGGATCTAGGAGCAGGTATTATAGTGGATTTCTGTTTAGTCAGTTTAAGATATCATTCATCTTGGAAATTGCATAAATATACTTACTATCAAAATGTTACATAGTGACAGAATTTCTGGAAGACTGGGTTATCAAAGATGCTATTAAGTAAATTACTATTCCATTACCACTTCAAAAACACATTTGGTTTTAGTCTTTCTTGACATCTGTTTGAATGTATCACGGATTGCCTCCATTCGTAAAACATGATCATGGAGGTAACTCATTCCTACCCTGTACAAAGACGAAAATGATTGGAGCACGTCAAACAAATAGATGTTTAGAAAAAGAACCAATAAGATCACTTTTCACATTGTGGCGGTAGATAGCATTGTGTACCATATTTGCACTGAAAAATGTACAAAATATCACCATGTTGTTGGCTAGTGACCTGCAGTCTTATTCACAAGCACTTTGAAGCATGTTTATTTATTTACAACATACAGTGTACTCTGAATCACACTTATAAATAAATATTGCAATCTTAACAATCTTACAGTCCGCCTTTTATTGTCAGTTCTTTGTGACTCTTCACCTGAGCTTATTGAAGGTGAGGCAACCCAACCCTTTTCTGTATGCTCCCACATGTGCTATCATTCGTCCAGCCTCAGTTTCCTCACCCTCTCAACTGTTTTATATAAATAAATAGATTTCTAGGAGCAACTGAATATATTCTTAAAATCTTAATAAATCTCTAAAATAAAAAGCTACTGTTATTACTTTAAAATTATAAAACAACAAAAAGAAACTTCTACTATTTAGAAAAAAGGCAAACTCAAGGGAAATCTATTTATAAAGGTTCAGCAAGGACAATTTCTATTAGTCAGGTACAGAACAGTTTGATTCTCCAGTGAGAGTCCCCTTTGCTCCATTGTGTATCTGCAAATCCAGACGGACTCCATTTTGGAAAGTTCCAAATGCGGCGTCCCCGTGCACATAATACTGTCTTTTCTATCGTCCAATCACAAACAAGGAGACGTCTCAGGGGATGACAGGGTTGGTCAGAGGGACACAGCTGTCATTGGCTCATGGTTTTCTGAAAACAGGAAGTAAGCCTTTAATAATGGTCCTTTTTCCTGTTTTCAATTGTGCAAGTTTAAATGCCTCCGTCGTGAATTCAAGGGAGAAACAGGCTGTGGGACTTTCCATTGCAATGCCACTTTATGTTGTTTGAGAATATAGCTTGATGGAGGTCTGACTGCCAGACTGACAAATTTACCACTTACAATTCTTTAATCGTTCCTCAACTTTTGGTGGTAAATGTGCACCTGTTCTTATAAAGCAGATTTACTGTTCAATAAAGTTTATCTCCATTTTTATACTAAGAACCACCAATATTTCTGTCTATACTTTTGTATTGTGGCCTAATGTGAGCCTATTATACCCTGAATGTATCTGTTGTAACATTAACCATATTTGCTAAAGATTATATTACAGAGCTATTCTCACAACATGTAGCAACTTGTTTGTACTGTCAATATGAAAGTGGCATTTTCTTTAGCTAACAGGTCTTCTGACTCGTTCTTGTCAGTGTCTAACCCTCTAACACAGCTGGCATTTCCCTCCCTCCATCCATTTCAAAGGCATTACAGGTGAATTGTATTCATTGTCCATCTTCTCCCGTCTACACTTCTCTACTGATCCTCTAGTTCAGTCACAGATTGTCTTGTAGCCGTTCCATATAGGATCTGATTTCAGACTGACCCAGGTCCATATCCTGACACACCCATTTGATGTCGTCCTCGCTCCCATTGGGCATCAGGGCGGTGGAGTTGGTGTATGCCCCACTTGGCCCTGAGTTGTCATTGGGCAGAACTGTGGCGAAAGACGTGAACTTGACACGTTTGCGTTTTGCTGCTGCGACCGCTGCAGGAGAGTTGTTGAGGTGCTCGGCCGGGCCAGTGTCTTTTCCACTAGTGGTGATTGCTGAAAGGCACTGGTGTGGCTCTGTACCTGACCGAGGTAAAGTCTGTCTGTGTGTAATGCCCCTGTGTCCACTAGTGCCACCAGTAAGAGTGCCCATGCCCATGCCCATGCCCATGCCCGGGCCCACACCCATCACCAAAGTGTTATCTGCCCCGTTCAGCAGGTACTTGCTCTCCTCGTAGGTGCCCTCTGTTCGGTCTATGATAGTGGTGCACTCATCTGGCAACCCGGCCTGGCACTGGTCCGGATGGTCAGCCAAAAGGTCAGCCTCGTTGCCCAGCCACACCCAGTCGTGGGCGTGGTTCATGTTGCCTCCTGCCTCTAGCACAGGTACCTGCTTGTGACGATACCTAGAAAAGAAAAACACATTAGACTTTATTTTTACTAACACAGGCCTAAACCTAGAGACAACAAAGAAAAAAGGGAGGGGAAAAATCTAGACTAAACCAGGACTAATGTCGGTCCAAACCAGATCTGAAACCTCTCCCTAGACGAGGGTTAAGTAGTGGTCAAGTCACAACAGGAGTAAGACATGTACAGATGTTGATCCTTTTTAAAATTTTTATAAATAATTATATATTTTACCTGAAAGCAAAGCTGACACAGTTGATGAGGAAGACAAGTATTGCCAGACAAAAGACCCCCAGTAGAGCATACATGCCGATCTCCAGGTCAGAAAGCCCCCTGGTGGTGTGGCTGAGTTCGCTGTCTCCTGTGCCGGGTACCTCCACCTGTGCTGGGTTACTGTACTCTCCAGACTGACTGGGCCCTCCTCCACGACTGCCTCCGCCCGCAGCTTTACCTCCAGAAGATCGCTGTGTCACCGTGCTCTTGGTGGTTGTGCTAAACTGATTATGAGAAAGTAATGATTTTTATATAGTAGTAATATTAAATCTGCTATGCAGAGGTGTATATATAACCACAAAACCATCATTAGTACCTTTCTCATTGCTCCCTCCTCTCTGTCTGCAGCTACACTGTTGGCCTTCCACTCTCTTCCATCTTTGCTCCTCTGGTCACTGGTTGTGTTGTCCACTCCACTGTTTTCTGTTCCTCCTCCTCCCATCTCTCCTCTTTCCTCATTCTTTGCTCCAAATTTCACCAACACATTACCAATTCCTGAGGCGAGCACACTCTTTCTTTTTGATTTTTGGCACGTCTCGGAGATAACCATCTCGACACGAACCACCGCCCCCTGTCCATCACCCTCGGCCACCACCACGGGCCAGTGTTGCTCCTAAAAAACAAAATGTATTATTTACACTATAAGAGAAGTTTTGTTCACCCTGGACAGTGATCAGTCATACTCGGCTCAGTTCTACTCTACTCAGTTGATTTTCCATTACAAAGAAATAACCCCTTAATGTGGGTGGGACATCACACCTCTCAACCAATGACTTATCTAGAGCCAACAGTCCAGCCAATCAGTGGCGGGTTTCTGTTTTAGAATTCAGCTCGGCTCACTTGGAACAAGGCAGGTACTGAAATAGTTCCTCTTCCAGGTGTTAACACCTAATTTGCAAATGTGAAAACCAGGTCAAACCAGGCTGAGTAGGGCCGAGTAGGTACTAGTGGAAAAGGGGCATGAGTATTTTTTGACACCTTAATCAAAATACAAAGCATCATCAAAGTTTTGAGTAATATATAGAAGGACTGATTTTACTTACTTAGTAAGTAAGAGTAACAGGT
>JAVQKC010006099.1:0-17596 GCA_036025475.1 Philypnodon macrostomus
TTGGTGATTACCGTCTATTTCTGTACTAGGACATATCCGTTCTCAAATATGGTCGTATGGTAGTAATATAATATCCAATAACTGAAATAAACAGTCCAAATAGCTGAAATGGAGGCAGCTATGAGTTAATGTGTAACGGCTGTGAGGCTTCAACAGAACATCTATTTGTGCCAACCACTGTCCCAAATCATCAGAATCTCACAAATACACACTAAATGCGAGTGTACATTTTTACTTTTAAGTTTAAGTTACCATACCAATAGTTAAGTTAGTGTTTATTACTGTATAGGTATAATTCTTTTTTTTTTTCATTTCATATTTCATCATCATTTATCCTGATTAGGCCTATATACAAAGTCCATTGCCCCCTGAACTTCTCACGTCTGTGTCTGAGTTGCTGTCCTCCCTCCTCTGCTCCTGCTGCAGCCTGATCTCTCCTCTCCCTCCTCAGGCAAAGTGGTGTTCTGTGCAGCAAGTACTATCTGTATCTGTGTGTTGGTCCTTTTTTTGCAAAACATTAGAAAGACTATCAAGAATGACCACTTCTTCACCATTTCTTTCGACAATTCGTGTTAATTAGATGCGCCTTAGAAATGCCTTTAAAACGTTAACAGCTGAGATCTTCATAATTACTGCACAGAAATACATGCAACAAAAAGTGCCAGAAGTCTTCCTTGTCTTCCACAGTTCATCTCTGGGTAAAGCTGCCCAAAGACGTGATGTCAATCAATCATAGGAGAATGAACTTCCCGGACTATGCACTGGGGCAAAGACAGCCATAAGGGACGGTGCTAGAAAAGAGTTTGTGGATTTCTTTATGGGGCAAGTCTTATCATTTGGGGAAAACCGCCCCCATCAGAAGGGCACTTCAGATGAGAGGGCACCTGGGCCTTCTCTGTGCACGTCCCTGTCACACAGAGTTGAAAGAGAAGCAGCATTATTTTGCAATTCTTCACTAAGGCTTCACACTGAGCCGGTAAACTCTACACAACATTCAACAAATCAATGTTTATATATAAATAAGACATACATGCACTGTCTACAAGGTTACTCGGTCAAACTGTCTGTGCTGTCTTCACTGTCCATGCTGTCTTGCCAATAAACCTACCACACATTGTCCACCTACTCTTGAGCCTTGGTCATCTGTACTACACCGATATGCCAACATAACAGTGACCCAACCACGCTTTCCTTAAGTGCCCCCAATAACACTTAATGCACGTGCATCATTAGTCGGCGTTTGTTTCTCTAAAGCAACTTTCTCTTGACTTTGACATAATGTATTCACTTCTCCCTGATCTGTTTGTGCACAGCAGGAGCCCATAGTCGTCTGCGATAATATTTGTCTAAATGCCTGCTGCTTATTCCGGAGTGCTTTTCTATCTGACTAAATGAATGCCTGCAGCGTCCCAGCTCCCAAAAAAACCAGAAGAGTGGTGTACATCTCTATCCAACAAAGATCTTATCAATCTCCCATCAATTCCAGTTTCTACTGACTAGATTTAAATGAAAAAAAAGAGACTTGTGCTAAAAGTGTCTGGCTCCTGAGCAGCTGGGGGATCAAACTTCTCGTGCTGTTTCTACAAAGATCCTGACTTCAAAGCGCGGCGTAGAGCTCGGTCGGTTTGGATATGGGCTCGTTTGAAGTCCGGAGGGTCAGATGGTCAGGGATGTAATGAGTCCAATCAAACTTCAAACATAAAAGGCTCATTTGGCTGTGCCTCGCCAGGTTACTCTACATAATACAGACCTGCTTTATGCTGTGATTTTAGAACCAGCGATATTGTGGAGACTAGAGGGTGTTGCATTTCTATTAAAGGTTTGAAGTGGTTTAATAAATTGAAATATGAGTCAGATGTACAATTTTGAATTAGCTTTGTGGTATAGACGCTTTCAAATGTTTGCCATGTGGAATGTTCCAAATTCCAAAATGGAGGCATCTGGAGGCAAAAATTAATTAACCTTGGGGGAAGAAATAGGGTTTGTGGTGAGAGATAAGAATTATTCTGAGCATATGTACATTTCTGTAAGAATTCTTGCCACCAGCCAAAAGTCGAACTGTTACTAAACATACAATGTGAGGTACATTCAATAATGTTTCCTAACCAGGCTCTGACATCACCTACATGTAGAGAGTGGTCGCCATTTGTCAAAACCATCTAAATTTGTGATACTCTGTCGTTAATGCAAATTTCTCCATTGAACATGTATTATGGTCTTGCCTCCATTTGACTCCATTCTGGCAAGCATTAGTAACATGGTAGTAGGTGCAAAAAAAGTCCACTCAAAAGAGGTGCTAACCCTTTTGTAGTGTTTGTAGTGAAAAGCTAAAACATAAAAAATAAAAAAAATAAAAAAATAATAAATAAAACATTCTTCAAAGGAATTCCCTGGATATGAATGTAAGATTCCAAGATGTATGTTTATGATATTTAACTATGATGATATATTGATGATGATGATATTATGAAGAAAATGTAAAATCTTTAAAGTAAAGTAAAAAAAAAAGGATAAAAATTAATGATGAGAATTTGAATCACCGGAAATACTGGCTGTTGTACGCAATAACAGCTGTTGTTCAAGCTCGGTTTTGTGTTCCAGATGCATGTGTATATGTATAACACATTATCTATGAACCAAGATGAGTGTGTGAGTTGTCATTATTTTACTGCTTATAGCTTATAGGTCAAATTGGACTGAACAGCTCATTTCCAATAAAATGCCAATTTAAATGTAAACATGTTAGTCAGGAGATAGTTTGAAAACTTTCTATTAACTCCATCCTTATCATTTCTGCATCAACCCAAACTTTCCCTGGGCCTGGACCAGACTGTGGTGTTTGAAGTGGACTATCAGCCTCCGTCAGCCTGTTTACCGCATATGTCCACTAATGGATCCAGCCTGGCCATTACCAGCACGCCCGCCGCTCTCATCTTCCCCTGTTTTGAGCCGCTCGAAAAGCCTGGGAGAGTTGTGCGGATTTGTGTGGGGACAGATCGGGTGTCTGCCGGGGCTGCAATAGGACTGACCTTGTTATCTCGGACTGGGTCGCCGCTATGGGCTTTGAGAGGATGTGGCCGCTATTATCTCTGTCAGCTGACACGTGGGACACCGCCACCATATATCAAGGCAACGACACTCGAGCTCCAGCTAACGTATTATAGTAGTGACTGGGAAAACCGCATCAGATAGAGAATCATGCAGCCTTATCATGGAACACTAAGAAAACATGGCCGCTTATCGAAGGGAATGAATAAAATCGTTCTTGATGTAAGGCGGTTTAATCTTTTTACATCCGTGTTTACATGCTGCACGATATGGATCTGTTGCATATGATGGGTTTTGAGCAGCTGAAGTTGCTCTGGTGGAGACAATGCATTTAAGCTCACCTCACAAAGCCACTGGTATTAATAAGAATATTTTGGTTTTACAAAGTGCATTTCTAGACTCCCAAAGCAATTTACATTGGTTTATTCTTCCCTCCACGGTAGCAGTGGTGTTAGTAAGCTCAGTGAGTCGGCCCTGTGGCAGACTGATGTGGCCGGCAAACCATGACTACACCCGCTCTCCAAACACACCGACACAGAATGCATTCATACACCAATGCCACTGACACAACAGGTGGATTGAGAATTGAACAACCTTTCGGAAGAGTTACATCTTCTACATCTGTCACACATATTTCTCCAATCATGCTTAGTCACTGGAAGAATGCAACATTAAGCAAGAAGAAACATGTCTGCTTACCTCATCTTCTTCTTCCGCGGAGGCAGCAGAGATGCCCAGACTTCCCGTTCCCCAGACACTTCCTCCAGCTCTTGCGTTCCCAGACCACCCGAGAGATGTAATCAGCAGCGGCTCCACTCCGAGTTCCCCCCAAGTGACCCAGCTTCTCACCCTATCTCTAAGGGAGCGCCCGGCCACCCTGCGGAGGAAACTAATTTTGGCCGCTTATACCTGTTTACCTGTAGGGATGAATAAAAGATGAGTTTTTCTTTTGCTATATTTACATGCTGCAGGACTACTCAACCACTGGATTGGTAGCACGCTGTTGTCAGTTTGCATATGATTTTTATGCAGCTGGATGCTCCACAACACTGGCTTCCATACATTAGATCCGGACTAGATTTGTGAAATATTCTATAACATGTTCAGCTTTATGTAAAGGTGTGTCGTTAGTCATATAATATTCCATTGTTTTTTGTTTTTTATTTTTGAGTAATTGCTGACAAAAAAACACAAATTCACTCCACAGGTTTGCATTATGGGAAAAAAATTGTATTGTGCTCTGAAGGTATGACAATCTGCCTTTCTTGGAAAGATCATTGTCATTGTCATCATCATCAAGTGGGAAGGCGTTTGCCCTGCAACAAGAGGGTGGCCGGTTCGAATCCGAGCGTGGTTATGTGACTGGTGTTTGCTGGTGGTGTTTGGAGGGGCTGTTGGTGCGCAGTGGCAGCCACGTCTCTCTGTCAGTGTGCCCCAGGGCAGCTGTGGCTACAAAATTAGTTCACCACTACCAGTGTGTGACTTGATTGTGAAGCGTTTCCTTCACACATTAAAGGCCCTATATAGAGAATTTACATATATTTAGGATTCTGCCTCAAGTGGCTATTAGAGGATTTAAATGTTCAATTTGTTATGTGCTATAAAAGACACTGTTCGCTGTAGTAAAATTGTGATAAAATTCAAATTGTGATCTCGGCTTGATTCAATTGTGGTGCTCCCTGTGCGAACATGCTTTTGAAGAATGATTCTAAATTGCCCCGAGCGAAGGGTTGTCTGTCAGTGATTGTCTCTTTGTTGGTCTAGCAACCTAATTGGCCAGTGTCCAGAGTGTACCCAAAGTCCACACTTTCTGGATATAGCCTGCCGTCACCCCAACAGGAATAAACAAAAGAAGATAAATGAATAGTCCACAGGTACTTCACAAACCAGACACTAAATCAAAAGACATATTCTAAAGGGTTATTTATTTTACCCATTGTTTTGATATTAGCTAGCCACGGGGAAACTACATCAGATGGCAGTATGCATCATAGCGTCTTATCACAGAACAACGAAAACATGCTGCTTATCTGAAGGAATGGAATAATGTTTTGATGTGACACATTTTAATCTTTTTACATCCGTGTTTACATGCTGCCGGATATGGATCTGCTGTGGCCCGCTGTTATCAGTTTGAAGACGGTAGTTTGTGAGCGGCTGAAGTGGCTCTGGAGGTTACAGCTCGTCCCTGAGAAGATGGATCATTAAGCAGCAGACCGTCCCTCCCAACCCTCCACACAAGAGCAAATCAGCCAAGATCTACAACTATAAAATATGGTGGCAACAGCTACTGCAGTTTGGTTCAGTGCCATGACAGAGCAGGATGCCAGGCTTAGTTTTAGTTTAGTCTGACCTTTAGGACTTTACCATTCAGCTCAAACCAACCCTTGTCGCGTGAAAGCTCCAAACATCGGATCCTTGGTGCTTGGTTCCAAATCCAGGAAGTTTCTAATCTTTTTGCAATTTGTATGAATTTTATATTAATGTTTGCGTGTTCAGCATTAAAAGGTCCTATATTGTGCTTTTTTTCCCCACAGTTGGTCTACTAACATTGATACATTTAGATCACCATTTTACATTTTGCAACATCAAACACCCAATATTTATCTAATACAAGCTGATTTGTGGAGCTCCTATTTGTCTCACCGGTCCCTGTTTCGAGACAGGAACAAACCATTTGTGCCAGTATTTGGGGGTCTCCTAAAAAAATTCCAACCACTTTTACCTTCTTCTTGGATATAAACAAAGCTTTGACACCCTCACAGCCGAACACACATCTTCTCCAATCAGATATGTTGTTAAACGGTGGTAGCAACAATGCTTTGGGTGCTTTTGTTGACAGTTCCGGAGCAAGCAGGAGCACTTTGTGGTTTGCCCCAATCCTTTTTCATCTCTTGGAGAGGACTATAGTTCAACATAATGTATTACTAAAACATGCCTGAATGAGACAAAAAGCTCAGAAAAGTCAATTTTGCATAATGTACAGTAGGTCCTTTAAAAATAAGTCCTGCCACCACAGTCCCGACATCTTTATGATAGCTTCAAGCCAAGGCCAGTAGTTCAAACTTCAGTGAAGCAAGTGAAGAGCTTAATGTGGTCTTTCACTATAGAATTGAGAACAGTGAAGTGGTGATGTACTGTTGGGACATAAGCAAAAATAAGCTAAACAACACCAGATGCCAATGTCTCAACTGACATTTTTGTTAATTGAAATGCATTACAATTACTTGAATTATTTATTTACTTATTTGTTTCTCCCATTATTATTAAATATAAAGCTTTCTGTTCGTGAAGAGTTTGGCTCCCCTGCTTCATGTGCGGAAGGTCAATGGTTTGCATCACACTTAATGTTGATGGTTTGACGACTGCAGCATATTGGTTATATAGTTTTCAAAACAGTTATTTAAGCTTCAAATGCTGTATAGTATAAATGTAGCTTCCTGTTCCGTTCCACCCTACCTCTTCTTCTCTTAATCACAGAGTTAATGGTGTTTCCGCTCGGTGAGGCTGCTTTATTAAGATTCCTAAGATCAGAGCGACGGCCCGCGGAGCTCCATGCGGCGGAAAAATACAGAATAACGACCAAACTGCGGCCGGAACGTGATCATTAGCGGCTTTCATGTAAATGCGGGAGTGAAGGCATGCATCTCGTGAGGTCAGGATACACTTACCTGGGAAGCCATGTTTATGCCAGGCTTCCCATTGTTAAGCTGTTGTAATAACTGTAATACAGGTAATGACAGGGAAGAAGGAGCCAGGGGGTTGTAATGATATGGCAGGTCACTTCAGGGGAGGAAGAGTGGTAAAAATGCATTAAGCCTATTTCTGTAACGGTATGTTTTCACTCAACTGTATTTTTGATTAATAATGAAAAAAAATCTATGCATACGTTGTTCAAGATAGTTCTGTCAAATTATTCTCAAAATAACTCAAGATCATTTTTTCCATAATTTTTTGTCAAAATAACTTCAGTTTGTGGTTGAACTAATGCTTCTTCATAAATATGCTCCTGACCATCACAATCACACAGTCACACTAATACATTCATACATGCTCCTGGCCACCACAATCACACAGTCACACTAACACATTCATACATGCTCCTGACCACCACAATCACACAGTCACACTAACACATTCATAAAACATTTTCTAAAAGGCATTGTAGGTTGTTTTATAATAGATTATCAGCAAACAGGTGGCCTATTCCAAGTGTGCAGCCTCCTCTGCTGGGGACAGAAAGTACTACTGCAGCTGGACTTGACATTGAGGACGTTTTTTCATTGTATGTGCTTATCTGTTGTCAGTCAAAAAAAGGTTCCAATTTAATGTGATTCTCAATGCGCTGTGCTGAAGGGAAAACAAAGCACTTGCACTGGCATTAAAACAGCACTGGTCCTGATACAATTAAATATTGGGGTGGGTGCGTGTGAAAAACTTACCTATTATATTAATCTGTGTATTTTTTCTAATTCCGATTAAATAAATGTTTCTAAAATATAAATATATGCAAACAGGTCAACATCGGCCGTGTGTATAGGCCGGTACTGACATCAGTCAACCTTGTGAATATTGGCCATTTAAGATGTCATACCTGCAGATGGGGGGCAGGGATCAGAATTCTGTATTAGATATATTGGATGTTTATAAGAAATATCCCTCCAAAAATTCTCAAAATGTTGAATCTGATAATTTTTTATTAGTGACAATGTCCATTACCGCCCCAATATCTGTCCAACCATGCACAAAATCTGCAGATTAACATTAGTCATTTTTCTGCCCCCATCGCCCTTTAACTTGTATAGGACTATATAATGCTGTGATTGTGATGTCACCTGCAACCCAGCAATGCCAATGTTGAGCGAATATACACTATAATTAGGGTCGGGTGATATGGTAAAAATATTCTTTTAAGCCAACATCACAATTTTTTATCACGATTTGAGTTAACTTATACTGTATTATTTTGTCTGACAGAAGACTGCTACATAAAACCTATTAACTACACATGCAATGTACATTTAATCCAATGTTCATCATAACTTTATATCACAATTAAGTATAATAAAATGGATTAGTTTTATTTTGTGCTTTAGAAGAACTCAAGGCTTTCTCAAAGTGCTTACATTTTGACTCTATTATTCATTCATGCCACACACTGGTGGTGGTAAAATACTTCTGTAGCCACAGGTTCCCTGGGGCACACACGGACGGAAGTGTGGCTGCCATTACCATATCTGTAGAGTAAAGTAAAGTATCATATATTTTAGCCTTATTGAAGTATTTGGTACCACTTTACCAATAACTATATTGTGTAACTACTTTGTAACCATTCAACCATTCTGTTTGTACAATATAGTCACATGTTATTACAGTTTGTTACACATTGTACTTAATGAGGTACATACAATGGAGTTAAGGGCTAAATATATATGGAAAATATAAAAGTATTTTTCTTGTTTTTCTGCTGCTGACCATGTCCCATATTAAAAACTAAATTCAATCATTGGTGACAATAACAATAACAATGCCATGCTGTCTTTCTATCCCAGTGACTAAAGATGAGCAACTGTTTACCCTGAGGCCTACTCAAGAGCTGTCAGCACACTCACCCCCCACTACACTATCCATGCAATCATTTCCATAAAAGTTCTTGTTGTGAAGTACCTACCTCTGAAATGTGTCATTTGTGTGCTTTTGAAGTGCAATGAGATTTCACCAATGCCAAAAAAGAATATTTAGACTTAAAATGACCTTACACACCAATCTACCTTATATAAGAACAGGCCCAACCAACAACTTAGGACACATACTGCACATAAACGACAAAAGACAAAAATCACACTACATACATTTAAGGTTCATAAATTTGCAATGTTCAGACACACATTGGCGGTGGCCATTTTGGATTTTCTAAAACAATAGTGATTATAAAATGTTATGTGGGATGGCTTTAAATGTAAGTTTCCTTAAAAAGTTAGAAAATGTATAAATAAAATGTACTATGATGTAAAGTAGGTAATTTGTTATAACTTCAGTCCCTCCCTTGACCTCTACAGCAAACATCAAATTAGACTTTGTGGGATACCACTTTGACCAATAGTAGTTGAGTTTTACTTTAGTCCCTCCCCTGGCCTCTTCAGACTACAGACAACCTACCTTGCATTACGGACTACACTATATACAGATATCGGTGTAACCTAACAGTGTCTGTGAGGGCTGTTACCTGCTCCTCTTTGGTGTAGAGTTGGAAGCACTCGTCCAGGGTACAGCTATACTGTTGAACCTGCTGTTGCTGTAGACTCCTCACACTGTCTGCATCCTTCACCACCTCCTCCTGGATGTTCCCAAACAGACTACAACCACATACACAAGACATCATCACAAACCAGTCCCAGAAAAATATATTGCTGCTTTCAATGAATATCAGATGGTAGTATTCCTTTGAGAGTGGAACTCATTAACCCAACTTGCATACACATCCTTTGGATCGGAAATTTGGGATCCGGAAATGTCAAAAATGGAGTTCAAATGCCTGATCTGTTTGTGGCTTCTGATGAAGAACAAAAAAAAACACTGCTATACATACTTGAGCTAACCTAGACCAGCCATTACTACAATCAAACTTCAAATAATGAAACTTTATATTGTACCTGAGACTCTCCCAAATATATATTTTTTAAGTTTAATAATAGTGATAGTGACAAAAACACTGTCATGTTGAGGTGTTCATGTGCTCCTCCATGTTGCAAACTAGCATATACAAAAAACCCAACAACACTTGAAAGCAGCATTAGATACAGTGAACGCACCAGTCTTTGATGCGATGCTCCCACTCCACGATGAGCTTTACATGAGGAGGTCCCCCTGATCCACACATCTTCAGAGCCCTACAGGAGAACATGTAAAAGATGGCCACTGAGTTTCATTATGTAATAGTAGTAATAATAAAAATGTTTCAAATTGACCCTCTGACCCTGTTCTATGACGTAAAGTAGGTCATCTATAGTCTGTAGAGGCCAGGGGAGGGACTAGAGTAAAACTCAACTACTGTTGGTGAAAGTGGTTATACAGCAACTCTGATTTATGTTGCTGTAGTGGCCATAATAGTAATTCTAACAGATTAGCTACTTTACTTCATAGAAAAGGGTCAGATAAAGCATTATTTTCAAACACTTTTTAATTTTTGGAAACATGCGGACTACATCTTTAATTATCAGTGATTAAATTGATACACACAATCTTAGTATGCTGCCTAGTATTGATAAAAAATATGTCATACTACTGCACTTTGTTGTACTGACACGTTTTAACCAGAAGATGGCGGAATTGTATAACAGTATAAAGGACATGCTGTTTTATTAGTCAGTGAGCTACCGTTTTAGTGGTTTTATTAAAGATAATTTTAGGTTATGAAAGTATGAGAGGTCTAAATCTGATCTAAAGTGTATAAACCAGGCCTAAACCTTGTCTAAGCAGTGATATATATGTCAAATTCAGGCCTACCATAAAGCAGGACTAAAGTAGAACTACAACAAGGAGTACTCAATTTCTTTACTTAGGTAAAAGTACAGATAAAGGAATATCACAAAAAAACATATACTTAGGTAAAAGTATGAAAGTACTCACTTTCAAATGTAATTAAAGTATAAATGTGGCAAAAAAGGGTGATTAAATCTATGACATCTGAAGTATTATGTTGAAGAACAGTGTGGGTCTTAATAACTGAAATTATATTTGTATCTATTGGTGGTGCCCTGCCTGTTCCTACAGAGTACTACTTTCTGATACGCTTGATATTTGGGTGAATAACTTCAAACCAAATTTAAAAGTACTTTTTACTTTTAAAAATGTACTGGCGTACTATATTTGCTCCAAAGCGTAGTGAAGTAAATGTAAAGTACAATAACAGAAAAGGCGTACTTAAGTAAAGTAAGTATTTTTACTTACTTTATTCCCCCATTGTATGAAACCTAACTGTGTACCCATACAACAGTTTGGAAGCACTGGGGAACCACTGGTGCATAAGTATGCATTGAGTCAAATAAATACAGTATATATCTATAGCAAACACATGGAGCACTACATTCCTGAAGTGCCTGGCGTGGGTTCATTCAGGGACACACAAAAATGAATTCACAAATCATTCCGGTTCAAACACATTGATTTCTATGATGCTGTGTGCCTCGTATTTGCATTTCAAAAGAGCTTTGAAAGCACTTGCCCTCCATCAGCTGCATTCAGCCAAAAAAGAGCTGGTAACAGCACAAATGTAAGATATTGATAACTGTGGAATTAGCATGCTAGGATATTATAGGTGCATACATATCAGGGTTTAACTTAAAAAAAGCGATAATCTTAACCTGATCAGAACTGATTTTGAATAAGCGCATTGCTGTGCTAACGTGTTAGAAAATATGTTTGATTATCTTGAATATCCAACCTAACTTTAGCCTTTTTATATCACGAGATTACAACTGACAACCTTTTGTGTGGCATCAACTGTATCATTCATATGGGGTCTACAAATCAGTACTGCTCTAAACACTAGCATAATGCTGGTGTCTAATCCAGTCATAGTGGGGCACAACCAGTGTACACTTTCCACTGCCATTTTCAAGCCCCAAAACATGGAAATGTTTATGTCATGGTGCTCATATCTCTCACCTGTCCACAGCTGGATAGTAGACTAACAGGTGCTCATATCTCTCACCTGTCCACAGCTGGATAGTAGACTAACAGGTGCTCATATCTCTCACGTGTCCACAGCTGGATAGTAGACTTACAGGTGTTCTAAACTCTCACGTGTCCACAGCTGGATAGTAGACTTACAGGTGTTCTAAACTCTCACCTGTCCACAGCTGGATAGTAGACTTACAGGTGATCCTATCTCTCACCTTGCCACAGCTGGATAGTAGACTTACAGGTGCTTCTATCTCTCACCTGTCCACAGCTGGATAGTAGACTTACAGGTGCTTCTATCTCTAACCTTTCCACAGCTGGATAGTAGACTTAGAGGTGCTTCTATCTCTAACCTTTCCACAGCTGGATAGTAGACTTACAGGTGCTCATATCTCTCACCTGTCCACAGCTGGATAGTAGACTTACAGGTGCTTCTATCTCTAACCTTTCCACAGTTGGATAGTAGACTTACAGGTGATCATATCTCTCACCTGTCCACAGCTGGGTGGTAGACTTACAGGTGGTCCTATCTCTAACCTTTCCACAGCTGGATAGTAGACTTACAGGTGATCATATCTCTCACCTGTCCACAGCTGGGTGGTAGAGTGGTCGACTGTCCTGCGGAGACAGGTAGCTGTAGAAGGCAGATCCTCCAACCACACGGATGTTGAAGAGCACTCTGGTGTTCTGAGGAGACACACAAAACAAAACATTAGGGCGAGTCCTCTGTACTACTTCAGTGTTAGGTACCTATCTATCTTTCTCTGCATACTGTATATACATACTGTATATATCACTGCAATTAGTGCCCTCCTGTGGTATATTTTATACACTGATCTTTCACACAGGTATACCTTCATGTTGAGAAAAAGTGGGATCATTTGGGGATTTTGTTTCTTAAATTGTTATATATTTTTACTCCTTGAAAGTCCTTTTTTTAAATACACAAATTTTGCTCATGTTCACATCCAATATTAGGTTCAAACTATTACTCAGTATTTGAGTTCTTTTTCACCCAATGTTTACCCAAGTAACTATTTGAGTACGTTTTACTTTTACTTGGGTAATATTATTTTGAAGTAACAATTCTTTATTAACCAATAAAATGTGGAGAGATATCTGCAGGCTAGATACCCCAGAGAATGGAAACATCACTTTTGATGGGGCTGTCATGTGCTATCAATTGAGTGTATAGACAGCAAGACATGTTTAGCCCACAGTCATCTGCCCAGAAACAACTCACTAGAAAAAAATACAACTCGGCTGATTGGTTGATGTCTTCTCCAGCCGAAAGAAATAGCATATCTTTACATTCTAGTTGTAAATCAAAAGCAATTTTAAGCAAACATGGGAAGTTTGATGCTCCGCCCAATCACCTGTGTTGAGTCAGCATGTCCTCCCTGTGTTACCAGTGGTTCTCTCCAAAGTCTCTGGTTTCCTTTTACTGTCCAAAGACATGCATGCATTAGGGGAAATGGTAAGTCAAAATTGCCCAGTAGCGAATTAATGTGAAAGTGAATGGTTGTTTGCCAGCGTTTATATCTGTGTTAGCCCTGCTACAATCTGGCCACACTCTAGGATGTACCCTGCCTTAGACCCATAGTTGCCAAGATAGGCTCACCTAACAGGAATACATGGAAGAAAATGAATAAATGAAGCTAGAATGTTCCTCAAAAAGCATTTCATATGTAACCCTTAATAAAACTAAAAATTCAATGTAAAACAGTGGAATTTGTTACAGTTAAAATGTTGGTGAAGAGCAGAGCATAAATGAACGCACTATAGCACAATTCAACCATCTTCCCAGATTAGCAGTTTATCATAACTTCATATCACCATACAGTCTTTTATCACCATACCACACCTAGTTCAAACAAACCTACAAAAAAAGCCTTACTTTCCAAGGCCTATCTTTATCACATGCAGACGGTATACTATGTAGACTGTCTGCGATCCCAGCCATGACTAAGACGTTCTCAAACAGCTGTTCTGAAGTGCTGACCTGGAAATCATCTTCTAAACACTGGGATATATTCACACCTCAAGGCACATACTTAAGAGCTGGTCTTTCTGCTGAATCAGCTCGAAACATACACTAAGTGGGTCAAATGTAGGCTTTTCTACACCTGATACTGCAAGGTCAGACAAGGCTAGGCCAACATAGGCGCATGGATCGACTGTCTGTTTTGAAATGGTGAATAAATAGTATTTTCTTCTCGTTTTACTCGAAGGCCATAGGTGTTTAAGGAATGGAGGAATACTTTGAGTACTATTAGAGGCAGAGGTGTAACCTTTAGTGGGGGTTGCCATGTACAGCTTGGAGGGTAAAAAGACAAGCAATGGAAAGAGATTCAAATTAGCAAAATAAACAAGGTTAAGTCATTTTTAAAGGTTACCATTTTACGTTTTACAACATCAAACTCCCAGAGCTCCCACTTGGACTCTATAACAAGCGCTCCGATTAGACACCTGTCTCTTTAAGACAGGAACAAACCATCTGCGCGGGTTTGGTTTTTACTGCTTTTGGGATATAAACAAAGCCTTGACACCCTCACAGCCGAACACACAGCTTCTCCAATCAGATATGTTAATTGTGGTAGCAACAATGCTTCTCGGGGTGCGTTTGTTACATCACTAATAATTTGAATCTGTTTTCCGCTCTCGGAGAGGATGAAACAAAACACAACTTTGGGTATTGCTGTGTTCATGTGGATGTCAGGAACTTGGAACATCCGAGTTAGAAAGTTCAGTGCGTTCATGTGATTCATCTCAGAAAGTCGAGTTTTTAATTAATTTTTAATATCGTTTGATTATCTGTAATTGGCTCAATAAACAATCAATTTAGTTGATACACATAACAGTTGGTGTTGGTTAAATTTAACATGTTGCTACTAATGGCTAACGATTCTAACGATGCTAATGATGCTAATGAAATCAACAAAGTTTCTGACTTGTTGTTCCGACTTGTGCAAGCGTTCACGTGCTTCTTTCAACTCGAGAAAACACTTTCCTCGAGTTCCTGACATCCACATGAACACACCATATGTGTTTGAGGTAGAAACATTATACCATTGTTCAAAGCTAAGAAAAGTTGATTTTGCATAACGGATAACCTTTAAGTATTTTTTTTTTTCTCAGTCAAAGCAAAAATTATTTATAATACTGCTAAGACATTACAGTTTTTACATTACATTGCAGTACGTTTAATTACATGTTTCATAATGTTTACTTTTTTCTTAAGACTGTATTAATCTATATGCAGTGTACTCAAATGTTTTTGTCACAAACACTGAGAAAATCATTTGACCTATACATGAATCAACTTATTAATACCTGTTTTCAATATTTTAGCATAGGAAGAGCTTTATGAAAAAAAGTGCTTTATATTTTGGGGCCCATTCTGAAATCCTGCACTGGGCCCCCTTACTACCACCTAACGCCACTGATTCGAGGTGCGGGTGTTTGGATAACTATAGGAGACACCCACAGGAGGTAGAACGTTCCGGAAAATGTTGATTTTTCGGACAGATGAACCCAGAGGAATGCATGACCGTTGGGAATTGTTAACCAATACTGACCCAGAGCAACATTAGCTACTTTTGTCTTTACTCTGAAAGTTTCCTAAAAGAAGATTTTTTTTTTTTTTTAAATGCTCACAATTAACAATCTGACCGTGTTCTTATGTAAAGTAGGTCGTCTGTAGTCTGTAGAGGCCAGGGGGACCGAAGTAAAACTCGACTACCATTGGTCAAAGCGGTATCCTACAAAGTCTGATTTGATGTTGCTGTAGAGACCAGGGAAGTAAATAAAGTAAAATATTAATTACTTACGTTACATCATAGCACATGGGCAGATAGACTTTTTTTTAATGATCCAACATTTATTTTATTATAGAACAGAACAGAAGAATCCAGGGCTAAAATACTAAGCTTTGCTTTACTTTCATGTGCCGGTGTGTTGAAATCATTAATAGTAAAGCCTATAATATTAAAAATCTATTCAGTGACCCAGATTTAAAAAGAAAGTCAATCAAGCTAAACTAAGAGACTGCTGTGTGGGTTGGAGGAGGGGAGTGATGACTGTCTCGGATAATATTGATATTTTTAATATACGTGATCCCTGTGTGGTCCTTTGGGAATGATAACCAAGGGTTTAATGTCTCATCAGTTTCTATAGCCTCTTCTTAGAATATGTTGTTAAAAAAAATAAAAAATAAAACGTCAAAATACACACTAGGAGCCAGATCATTTTCTGCGGCAACACCGGATGGGACAATGTGAAACGAAAATATTAATTATAATTTTGGTTATTGGAAGTATCAGTATTTTCTGTCTCAGTCTAGTGGCGTTACGTTGTGACACAGGCCCATTGCAGGTTTTTATAGTCTTGGTTTGAATTTGCTCTAGTTTAGACCTGGTCCTGGTTTAGACAAAACAAATAAAAATGGTTTAAACTTTTTTGACTATCTGACCCTTTACTATGAACTAGGTAATCTGTTAAAATTCTAATTTTACTTCAGTCCCTCCCCTGGTCTCTACAGCAACATTCTTTTCCCACAGTGTTAGGGGTAGTTGTATTTTGTATTTGTTTCACACTGAGCAGGAGAACCAAGCCTATATCAAACAGCTTCATTTGTTGATGGACTCAGCGGGTTCCTGACAGCTCCTCGGTCTGTGTAGAATCTACTTCTCTACACATTGAGTTCGCAACAAAAAAGTGGATCAAGAGCCTAAAATTAGTTCTTTTTCCATTACACGCTGGCGGGGCAGAGTACACACATAAGGACCACTAACAGAGGCAAACCAATTCTCAAGCCTTTTTTTTAGACCCGAAATCTGTTCTACATTTTATTATAGCCATTTTTCTGTATGACACATGAGTTGATTTAGATACAGAATATGATTTTGGTGGTTATTCTTGTAGTAAAATCTAACATGCTGTGGTCCAGTGGTTCAAAAGCGATGGGCTGAGACAACGATCGGGTCGCAATGAGTTTTTATGTTCACTTTATTTGAATGATTTATATTGTTTAATGTGTATGAAATGGTAAAATATAAATTGTAAGCAACTTTTTGTATGAAGATAGATTTGTATATTGAGTCTTGCAGTCGAAAAAAAACACAGTTTTACTTTTAGCTACGTTAATCATGTACACTTTGTTTTCAAGACCCTCAATAATCCTGCAGCACAAGAATGTATTGTCCCTTGAAGTGGATGGAGCTACTTGGGGGCTGAATTCAGATGTTGCAGAATGTGACTAGTTCTTCTTTGTAGTTCTAAAATTAAACATGCTACACGGCATTGTTTCAATAAACTTCTTCTTTCACCAAGATCTTGTATTGATGATGGGAGAGTCAGACCACTGCACAAAGCCTTCTCCAGCACAACCCAAAGATTCTCAATGGGGTTAAGGTCTGGACTGTGGTGGCCAATCCATGTGTGAAAATGATGTCTCATGTCTCTCTGAACACACTTTCACAATCTGAGCTCTATTGTCATTTTTGAATATGCCCGTAAATCCATGGAATAACCTGGTCATTCAGTATATTCAGTATATAACTAGGCCTGTGCTGTCGTCCCCGACAGCAAGGTGTATATCGGCGAAAACTGCCCCATACGTCTGCCCCGTACGTCTGCCCCGTACGTCTGCTACAACTGTTACCAACGGGCACCTTAATCACTTTATTGATTTGTCCGGATGTTTGTGAAGAATGTTTTTGCCAAATTTAGAAAATTCCCTAAAGCTGCATTCTTCTTTCAGTCTATAGGGGGCGCTATAGAGGTAACTGCCATCATATCAGTCAGATGTGTTCAGGACCGGGGGGTCATTAGGTATTTCAGGTTAGAGCCTAATCGGGCAAAGTAT
>JAVQKC010006106.1:0-19108 GCA_036025475.1 Philypnodon macrostomus
CTAAAATGTCCCCATTCTGAATCCTGTTTGAGTTCAGGACTCAGGGAGTTCCACAGTTTTGAGCCCTGGACAGAGAAGGCCGACTGTCCAAGAGATGTTTTTCTCAGAGGCACTTTAACGTTTCCACTAGGTGCTCCTCGTGTGATGTAGCCCACTGCTCTGAGTGGAACTACAAGCTCACTGAGAACAGGAGGGGCTCGCTTGTAAAAACATTTATACATTAATTTTAAATTACAAAACTTTATAAAATTAAGAGATCCACACCAAGAATGTATCATTTCTTGCTCACTTTGCATTTTGTGATTTGCACAGTACTCGGTTAATTTTTATACATACCTGGTCATAAGTACACTATCCCTTGGCGATATCTCCACCCAGGGACTTGGGATAGGCTGGCTGGGGTGCTGGGGGCGTGTTTGGGAGCGATGGACGGGCAGTGGTGACCCCATGTGTCCATGACTGGGCCAGAACAGCGATGGGCTCAAAGACTGGTGCACAGAGGAGCAGTCTGACAGTCCTGAGCTGGTGTAGCTAAATATGGTTGGACTATAGAAAGGTAAAGTGGTGTAGTCGTGGCTGAGTTCGGTGTAAGGTGAGGGAATGCAGATGGGCTGGGTGGTTTCGATGGGAGAAGATGAACCAAGGATGGGAGAGAGGACACGACTGACCACACGACTGGAGTCCACCTCTTGGAGCTGCAGCAGGGGCTTGTCCTTCTCCAGAGAGGCACCAGTGGCCATTGCAACTGTCTCACTTGCACCAAGTTCACTACATTATGGGTAAATTAGCAACAGTGCCTAGCTTGGGAAATAATCAAATTTTGCTCTAGGAATACGCCCACTGGGTTAATTATCCACAATAACTAATCCAACAACAGAGAAGACTGAATCCACCCACGTAGGCAAGGAGAAATGATCATATAACCCTTTGAACCGGGACAAACTGTCAAAGATGGGGCACTAGTGACCAGTGGACAGGAACCTCTTAGGGACAGATGAACTGATCCAGAGTGAGTTTGAGATCAGCCGTGCAGTGGGAACAAGACAAGAGTTGAAAGATCTGTAAAACGAGAAAAAACAACAGTTTTTACAGTATTATTCCCATTACTTTACTATTATTCGTGTTTCTGAGTAAACGTGAATATATTGCAGTAGACTCTTTAAACCAGTGATTCTTGCTTCTTCCAGAGGTTGTGGTTGACTGGAGCTTATCCCAACAACTATGGGCCTTAGGCGGGGAATACCATGGACAGAGGCTAATAAGTCGTGGGGCGTGACTTGGAAACATACTGTCTTTAGGTGGTACGAGAAGTCTGCAATCACGTGTTGCATGGTGAGCCAGGCCACTGTAAGAACAAAAGCTCTAAGAGTGGAGCTTATCAGTGTGTAGCTTCACTCAAAACCAGTCTACATTGTTTAGCCCTGCAGTAGTCTAATTTATAAAAGTCATAATTTATCTCAGGAAAATTTTGTGGAGCAGCGAGAAACCTGGCAGCCAAAAAATCCCTGTAATCCGTAGGAGTATTTGTGCAGTAAGTGTAAAACGAGCCCTGATGAAAAGTAATTAAACTCACTAAGCCACTAGTACAGTAGGGGACCATTAGTTTTTATGCAGATTGTGAGAGGTGCCAATAAAGTTTTTAATGATATTAAATAAAAATCTGACTTGGGTAATAATTCTTACAGCTGTGAAATCATTCGGGGAATCTGAGCCATCATCACGCTGAACATTTATTTATTACAGAGATGAATTTCAGACATTTCAGTCTGCCTGCCACAGACTTTGAAATGTGGCGTACATGTCAAAGTTCAAACAATGAGAAGCTAGCAGAAAAAAGGCTTTGGTTCTGTCTGTTGCTACTGTGTCTTTTATGGGAGGTAGTGAATGTATGCTGTCTATTAAACCTGAACAAATCCAGGTAAAAAAGGTAATAGTTTCAGCTGGCCAACTACAATGTCTTAGTGGAGTCTGCACGCTTTCCCTTTGTTAATGTGGGTTCTCTATGGCATCCTCCTACTGCCCAAAGACAAACATGCATTAGGAGAATTGATAACTCTAGTCAAGTGTGAGTGTACCTCGCTCCAGTTGCTAGGAAATTGAATGTCAAAAGAGTGCTGAAATACTTCACTCTCTACCATGTCTCCCAGTGGCAATGGACATTTTTGTTGACTAAAAGTGCAATGAAGTCAAAGTGTGTAAATTGGTATGGCAAATATGGTTCACTTTTTGCCTCCACAATAAAAGCCTGCTGAATAAAAAATAAATACACCTCTTTTATGACTCCCTCACTGGACATAAACAAGGCAACATTAGTGGCTTCTACTAAATCATTAGCATGTGTTTTTTGTCAGTAATTTCACCATTTTGAGTTACATTCACCCCCCATCACTATCCTGGAAGACCACAGTTCCCAAATGTGCCGACTGGACTGGCTGAGACACTAAGAAAGTTTCCTGTTAACTTTCCAATTCTTTTCAAATGAGATTAGCCTGATCCACTTGCATCACACTACACGCCTGGTTTAAAGTTACACTGTGCACCACTAGGATTATTAAGTTTACAGTTTTATGGCTAAACCTATTAAATCACTGGCCACTTTATTAGGTACACATTGTACAGCGTTATTATCCGAGTGAATGTTGCCTTTCTAAAACTAGTGTCTGAGCTCTGGCATCAACAAGGCATTTTTGCCCAAAGAACATTGTATTTTTCTCCAAGCCTTGACATCTTTGTATGTGAAAAATCCAGGAGATCATCAATTTGTAAAATGCTCCAAACAGTCCACCCGGCGCCAATAACCACTCCACTTAATCTGATGCCTGGATTGGTTGTCAGCAGGTTTGTCTTGAACATATGTGCAATCAGACTGGCAGATGGGGTATTGGGGCAGAAACAAGTAGGCCTATCTAATAAAGTGGCCAGTGAGTAGAATAATTCTCCAAACCACCGCAGACTTTGTAATAATTGAGTTTTGACAAATTCAATTGGCTGGCTGATAACTTTGACTGTGTGCAGCCGGTGGGAGGACGATTAATCTATGTCACTGAGCTAACGCTAACTGTGAACAGGCAAAGAGGAAATCAAAGAGTTAGCTGTGGTTTAATTACTTTGCCAGCCATCTGTTTTTTTTCCATATCGAATGACTGATTAAGACCTGATAAAGGCATCAGTTAAACATATGCGTCTCTGCAAAATTAGAAATAAAAAAAAGTAACAGGGGCATTTATACTAGAGGGAACACAATGATAGAGTATTCCATTACCGCTTGACCTAAGATAACTGCATAAAACCTACTGCATCAAAGTGGGACGTCTGGTAAAATGGTGGTTTCATTCTCAGGTTTTCATTGACCTTGCCTACACAGAACAGAAAACAGATGACTTATTTAGACTAGGACCACATTGTCATCCCCGACAGCAAGGTGTATATCGGCGACACGGCCCCATAAGTCTGCCACAGCGGGCACCTTAATCAGATATTGTTTGATTTCTAAGGGTTTTTATATTGTTAACAAGCAGTTAAGAGGCTCCACCCTTAAACTATGACAAACATGGGAAGGGTCTATTTGACCCCTGTTTTGTTTTTAATTTGTCTGGATGTTTGTGAAGAAAGTTTTTGGCAAATTTTGAAATTTTCCCTAAAACTACATTCATCTTTCAGTCTATAGGGGGCGCTATAGAGGTAACTGACATCATATTTGTCAGATGTGTTCAGGGCCGAGGAGTAATTAGGTATTTCAGGTTTGAGCCTAATCGGGCATGTGCAAGTTAGAGGCTGTCAAATATACCTGACTTCACAATTTCAATCCACAATGGCCAACTTCCTGTTTGTTCCCTGTAATTGTACATTAAATATACAGTAGCCCGGATCACTGTGCAAAAATGTATGAGATTTTATTTATTTATTTATGTGATCCAGGGCATTAATTAGTTAATTATTCAATTATTATTCATCGTAGAAGTACCAAACTCAATCTAGTTCAGCATCTTCATGATAAGTAACTGTCCAGAAAATTAGGAAAAAACAGTTTTAGTTATTGTGTCACAACTTTAGGTCATTAATGAAGTAATTAATGACTTCATTAATAATCGTTGCAGAAGAACCAAAATCAATCCCATTCGGCGTCTTTATGATATGTACCTGTGTGTAAAAATTGAAACCTGATCCAGAATTAGTTTTTTGAGTTATCGCGTTCACACGTAGGATCTGCGGACGCGGACCAACGTGATTCCATAATATTGTTGTTTCGCCGATATAATAAAAGAACACAAATGTACTCTCTGGCCACTTTAATAGGACCCTATATTTAGAGTGGTCTTCTGCTAATCTAATGCCTTTCTATTAAACCAGTATCATACCTCTGACATCTGACATTTTTGCCAACAAAATTGCCACTCACTGTTTAATTGTATCTTGTTTATATGTTAATTATGTGTGTACATCTGAGATATGGTTGTATGTGAAAATCCCAAATTGCAAAACCAGAAATCTAGCCATAAATTTCAACTGGCATTTATATGAGACCAAACACAATGATAGAGTATTTCATTACCGCTTGACCTAAGATAACAGCATGAAATCTATTGCATCAAAGTGAGATGTCTTGTAAAATAGTGGCTTAATTCTGAGGTTTTCATTGACCTTGCCTACACAGAACAGAAAACAGATGACTTACTCACAAAAAGGAAAAAAGGGGTGATTGTTGAAAGACTGGACTAGATTCATTACAGTTTGTGAGACTATAAGACCAGATGTGGAAGAGTTTGGCTTTTTCTTTGATAATTCGACCTTGTCTTCAAAGCTGTCTTCTCTCTGTCACTGGCTGCAGCAGCTGGTGGTTCATTGTGAGAGAAAACCTCCCCAGATCTTCCCCCAGAACTGCTCGTCCTCCCCCAAGCGATCAGTTCACAAGCAAAAAAAAATAATCATACTCATATCAACACAATGACGTCTGAAAATACATTGGTGGACACTGGTTTGGGTTTACTGGGCTTCTGGGGAAAGGCGTTCAGTGATTCAGCTTTGCCTCCCTAGTATTAAGCCGTTTCAATGCATTAATAAGTGCACTCATTGATCATAAAAAAGTCAATTTTACCTGCTTCTGAGTTCAAACAGTTCATTGGATTTAGTCATGTACATATGTTCAAGACACAACTTTTGAAGTCCATATTTTTTAAATGATGAAATATTGCCAATTTATCACCCACGTTGTTATAACCTCCACTTAAGTTATAACTCCACACTGACATATGTATTCACTGAGGTCCGATCGAAGGCTGTATGTCTCATGAAATGGCTGCAGTTTACAAAGAATACATTATCCCCATGGGGCCTTTGAGTCAAACCCCTGGTCTATGAAGTAGTAGTTATTTTACTGAGTGACCTTGAACATAGCGTGGCTGTTTGGAGGCAGGTTGGCCAGGTTGAGTATTTCAGAAATTGATGGTGTATTGGGTCCACAGTGGATGGAGAAATTATACAATGTCCAGTGAGTGGCTTCTAAATATACCATGTCCAGTGAGTGGCTTCTAAATATACCATGTCCAGTGAGTGGCTTCTAAATATACAATGTCCAGTGAGTGGCTTCTAAATATACCATGTCCAGTGAGTGGCTTCTAAATATACAATGTCCAGTGAGTGGCTTCTAAATATACAATGTCCAGTGAGTGGCTTCTATATATACAATGTCCAGTGAGTGGCTTCTAAATATACAATGTCCAGTGAGTGGCTTCTAAATATACAATGCAGAAGACCATCTCTGAATGCACAAGATGCCACAAATGAAGCAGGTGGGCTTCAACAATGGGGCTTTGTGCATGATAAATGACGTCATTAATTCTTCACTAATACGGATATGTTGTATGTTTTTTTTTTATTAGCACATATGAACATAAACATCCTTATTCCCAGCTAATAATACCAGGTCAAAGCCAAATAAAGCCAAAACGTGACACAAGCTATCCTGGCCCTTCGCCACATGTTGCATACCTTTGGCACAAAAGCTCAAGGCCATGTCGAAGTCTCAGCAACTCCTCATCATCCGCATCCCCTGCCTCCCTAAACCAGAAGAGGATATGAAGCCTTACTTTTACGATAGTGTGAAACGGACACTACTACTCCAGCCCAGAAAAATCTCATTCAGTGGTTCTCCTGCTATTATTTATTTGTCATATGCAGGTTCAACACAAAGTCAACAATGCAATGAAATGCTTAGGATCAGAAGAACCGTTAGACTCGCTAAGAGAGTCAAGAAGTACTAGTAGCATGCAGTAATAGTACATGGCAATAAATAAGTACAATAAAAATACATAGGTGCGGCTAGGATTAAATAAGGTGTAAGTAGAGTATTTCACAGGTGGTAAAATTACTTCAAATGAATATAGTATTGCACATGATATAGTGCACAGGTAGTAAGTACTCTCATGGTTATCGGAAAACCAGCAAGCTCAATATTCATATCACAAGAAACTGATCATTCTCCATCCGTACATCCATTCAAATCTGCTGTGGCCAAATCAAAATCATCTGATTGGGTTTTGATTCTCTCCACAGTTTAGTCTTGAGTTGTCTATTTCTGATTCCCATTACAAAATTTAGTTGAAGTGCATTGTCATAAAACATACAAAAATACCCTCACGTTTTTCTGATATCGTGCAGCCACAGTACAGACCGAAATATTTAGAAATGTCAGTTTGTTGTGTAAGAACGGTCGATATTAAAAATCAACTTAAAAGCTTTGTACAAGTGTAACAAAGAATCCATTTACAGCCAAGCCAATACTAATGCTAGGAGTAATTATGGAAAAGAAGAGACGTTTGGCCTTTAGCAAAAATACTTCAATAAAATCGGTACGAAATGACTAACAGTTTGCACAAAAACGGAACAGACTCACGTTATTATGAAGATTTACCTGCTCATTGGCTCAAGTAGATAACCAATTTGCAAGTCAATGGGTTATTATCATGCACATAAGTTCAAGACAAACCTGCTAAAAGCCTCAGGGACAAGGCAGTTTGGTGGGCAAATATACCCTGTTCATCCCAGAGGTTTGAAATAGGCTTGAAGAAATAGAAAAGCAACATTAACTGATCACCAAGCCTGCAGAAAAAAAACATCCCCATGGCCAAACATGAAATACACAGCAGCAGAGGTCCACACCAGGGGCCATTTCATTTGGTACAAAGCCTACCTAATAAACTGGCCAGTGAGTATAGAAAGTGAATGCACATATGTGAAATGCACAGCCAACCCCTACATTGAGTTTTGTTTGAACACTTTTGTGCAATAAGTGCTGTTATAAAAGCCACAAGAGAATAGTAAAACTGAAAGCATTATAAAGAGCCCAAAAAAAACCCTCAACCCTAACTCTTGTCCCAGTAGAGGACAGGAAAGTGACCCCGAGATGTCAAAATGCAACTTGATGTACGAAGAATCCCACATGAAAATGAGTTTATTGCTGGTCTTGTGCATAGAAATCCCAATAGAGTGTTTCTGAGTTCCAGGGAGAACGGGAAGCTCAATGTAAAAAAAAACTTAATGTACACACATGCACATAAAATTTGGTTTATAGCTGGGGTCCGTAATTTTTGGCCGTGACCATTAAAGAGCGTGTAGCCTGTCCATACACGTGTTAAGATAATAAAATGTATCAGTCTGGGGTCTGTCAGTGCAGCTGGCTGATGGAAGCCACATGTTTACTCAGTGATAAGTGTTTTTGAAGTAGGCCACTGCTCATGCTGGTCTGTACACATCCAAAAAGGCATGATCACATGAATAAACCGCTAATATAAAATTGTAATTGAAGAAATATATTTTGGATTTGCTTTGATGCAATCCTCTAACATTGATCATTGTGATTTCCTGTTCACGCTGTTTATAAACTGTCAGGTAAGATGGCAGTGGTGATAAGGGCTTAATAAATGGCGTATAAGACAACTAGGCCATTGGCTACTGTTTAAGCTCTATAAAACAACCTGTTGCAACCGGACCAGCGGGCCGTTTGGGACTTTGCGCATGTAGCAATCACGCAGCTGAACAACTTCCACAACAAATAGGCTTACCTCTTGGTCCGTGGTGAAAAGGCAGCTGGTAAAAGTTTGCTTGGAGGGTTCCCGGAGTCCTGTCATGTGAGTTGGCGCTGGTGAATGTGAAGCGAGGCCGAGTAGCGGACAAGTTCACGGACACAGTCGAGGGGAGGGCGCGGAGTGTCGCTGTGAGCCCTGAGGCGCACGGCCAGCTGCGTTTACTGTGGCCCTGTCAAGGCACACGCCGCCAGACACGTCTACTTCCGGGGAGAGCCTTCAAGATAATATTGATACTAATAAAATGCATACATATAAACGCTATTGTGTTGGAAGGAACAATAATGTACTGATCTTTTATAGGCTACACCACAGTCCCAGATGATAGCACTTTCATTTTTGACATATTATTAGACTACTGATAATAAAATACTTTTGTTTTGAACTCTATATCACCTGATATGTATGTTTTTTACTGTATGATTGTAGTATGTAGTTGCAGGCCACATATGTGTAGGCTAGGCAAAAGTAGCGCATATTCAGAGGTGAATTTAGGCGTCAATTGGACTGAATGATTTTGTCCTTTTACTTTGAAGGAGCACCACACAGATGTTGTGGGCTGGCTCATTGAGGTAAACTTGACGGGGGGAAGCGCGTCCAAAGACGTCAGGATAAAACCACTCCTACTTTGTCCAGAGCAAATCAATCTGAGTCTAATTTAGGCCATGGGCACTTCACTGTTTACAGTCAGGACCTGTAACTGCGTGGATATCAACACATGACAATAGATAACCACTTCAGAAGGACATCTGTCATTATAATCAGCCACTACTCTACGAACTATGGCTAAATACTTAATATGCAATACGTATTCATTATCCAGGAGTTCTCAGTGTACATGGGTAATGGTTCGTTTAGCAATACCAATAATGTGTCTCATTCCTTTTATTGAATATCTTATCCTTGGTGATAAAATTGAAATGTCTAACAGCAGGGATAATTAAAAGATGAGTCAGCATTTAAGGGCCACTTAAAATATAATTTGATTTATTCAGATTCTAACTCAAAAGTAAGACTGGTTTATGTTCAGCTTATCCTTGTGTCTGCATAATCTTAACAAGGGTAGTTTCTCTGGGCACTCCAGTTTTCTCTTGCATTAAATCATGTATGTATGTATGTACAGTACAGACCAAAAGTTTGGACACACCTCATTCATTCAATGAGTTTTCTTTATTTTCATGACTTTGAAAAGGCAAGAAATCACACCTGTGAAGTGAAGACCATTTCAGGTGACTACCTCTTGAAGCTCATCAAGAGAATGCAGAGTGTGTGCAAAGCAGCCTGGAAAGATCACCATTTTTCCATTTGGCCTCTGAGTGTGTTGTGTTGTACATTAGATATTATCAGCTCAGGTCCATCATTTTGTAGGATACACTGTTTAGATTTTAAACCTGGTCAATCTAAAGCAACGTTCCCAAATTTCTATGTAAAGTATTGGTGCTTTATAAAATTAACATTAAAAAGGAACAATCTCACACACAGAACACATTTATTTATTTTTTAACATCATGGATAAATACATTTTTAAGATTAACAAGATACGTATCACATTACAACATTACAAAAGTATCATATTTTTACATTTATTATGAAATGTGATACTAAAAATCAACCAACATGTGTGTAGCTTGATAAAACAGGACAATGCTGTATCTTGTTATAACGTGAAACATATCTTGAACAAAATTATTTACACTCAGTAACATGCTGCCATACATTCTAACTAAATACATTATATTTATTTGATATTTTTAACTCTTTTTTTCCAAAGCTCCTTGTGATCCACATTGACATGAGCCACACATGTCTCACTCAGATCAAACTGAAGAGCTGCAGCAGAAACAGAACAGACAGGTGTGTTCACTCACACTTCACCAGTGTCCAATTAAAGACACATCTGACCTCAGGAGCTTTGACTGACAATGGAGGACTGTGGTGGACATAAAAACATATCTATACTTGCTCTATGGATCTGTGTTATCTTTAGGGATGAACCAGGAACAGTCGAATTGAGGGCTCAGGGTGTCAGTCTGTTGACTACAGAAGGAGACCACTACTAGAAGCTCTTAATAAATATGGTGTGTTTCTTTACTATACTCTGAAATACAATACTAAAATCAACATTCACCAGTGTGACTTGAATTCTAGCTTATACACTCAAACATCCCTCTGAATGAACTGCCATGAAATAGTAATGTTGTTGGATGCATTGAATTCAAGCTAGTATTTTTAGCCACCTGAGATCAAAACCCTTCAGCTCACACTTACTATTCAAAGATATGTTCATTACAGTAATCTTAGAAACCATGACAATGTCAATGGATCCAATGCATCCAAGCAATGGACAATTAGACTTGCTCTTACTGTCATGCCAGAGGGTTGTGCATTTCCAGAAACAGGCCACAGATCGTCAACATTAAGAGCAATCTTAAGAGAAAGAAGAAATACATTTTATATTTTATTATTGTTGGCTACTTCAGCAGACTGGGTTTCTCTTGTATTTGCCAAGAAAACATATTATTTCATATTCTTCAGCAATGTGTCAACATTATTCAGTTTATATACTTTAAATCAATGTCTCAAAAGTCTGTTTCCTTCCACACGAGTTTCTTCCTGATGAATAACTAATACGAGCTAAGTGTCAGAATGATGTAAGCGCAGGAAAGCCAGTATGTGTAAGAGCCATGTTTCCTGCTCAGGGCCTTGTTGTATTATAGACCTAACAAGAGCCTGCAGTGATGAACTATTACAAAAATGTACATTAATAGGGGTTCTAATCGTGGCATACAAAATCAAGCAAAAATATAAATACATTATTTTTAGTAGTAGTCTTTGTTTGCTCATGTTCACCAATAATTCTGGAGGACACTATGTCACAAAAATGTCAAGTGAATCGGGGATGTTTTATATAAGAAAGGAATCCTCCATACAAATAGCATTTTGCAGTTGTTACCAATGATTGTATGTGTGTATGTGCTTAAGGACCTGTTGATGAACACTCTTGGGCTCAGTGGTCCCTAGATCCATATAGCTCTGAATAGTTGAGACATTTCAGACATTAGTCTTTTATAATAGTCAGACAGAGCTTACTCAATGAAAAAACACACCTCTGCAAGCGTCACTGCCCAAAAGGTAAAGGAACATTATATTTAATTGGCTTCTCCCATATGTAGTCTATCTCCCTAAAGGTTTGTTTCAACGATTTGGTTTGACAATGAGACCAAAAATCTGCTATACACTATTTAATCTATGGCTTATCTGATGGAGTGTGGCTTTTGTACAGTACCTCACTCCCACTCAATCATTTGACATAAATAATGCAGTATTTATGTACTAACATCAGTGCGTCAGTCTTCCATTTCCTGATCTTGTCCAAGGGCTATCCACCTAAATACAAACTGGTCTATTTTTTCTTTCAATTGGTTTTTCAAAAATATGTACATATATAAATATAAATCAGGATATTTGGGAACATATTTTTAGTAGTAGTCTTTGTTTGCTCATGTTTACCAATAATTCTGGAGGACAATATGTCACAAAAATGTCAGATGAATTGTGGATGTTTTATTTAAGAAAGGAATCCTCCATACAAATAGCATCTTGCACCAATGATTGTACGTGTGTATGTGCTGTCACTAAGAAGACGCTCTTGGGATCAGTGGTCCAGGGTCACAGCACAAAGCTTCATCAACTTTGCACGGGTCATGGAAAATTCACTGTGACCTTTTGTCACACAGTAAAAATGAGATGCTTTTGGGAAACACCACTATAACTGGCTTTGTCGAACAATTTGTCAAATGAAAGACAGCCTGAGTGAGGAAGAAGTCTGCCTTCACATAGACTTCTCTGGAAACTATAGTTCCATGTTTATTCAGAAGCACAACATTCAGTTTAATGGGAGCCACAAGCAGGTGACAATCCACACCAGCTTCAACATTCAGGTTACTGAAGGCTCATCAACCATCCAGAGTACTTTTGAATTTCAGAGGATGACATCAAAAAGATGATAAAATTGATACAGAACAACGTGCAGCTGTCAAAGGTACTTTGGTAATTCATTAAATCATATCTGAGCAGCCAGCTATAATTAAGTAGAGAGAAAATTACATACCTCTGTGCCAGACTTGGCATGTGCTCATGCTAAGATCTGTCTCTTGATCTAAACAATGCACCATCCATAATCTCATGGAAGTTATTTTGGTGTACTATGAGTGCAAGCCTTTTGTGGGACAACCTGAGTAGATAGTGAAAAGGTAGAGGTGAGTTACATGCCACAGGTCAAAATGTGTCTACATGAACTTTTATGAAATCCTAACCACAGTCTCTGATTTAGTGAAAAACATATATATCTTTTTTTCTAGAGTCTGTTCCATATATCTCCGATGAGCCCCATACTAAAACGTTAGTCAGCTTTCTGAATTATAGATCACCCGTACAGAAAGGAGGTTCTTTTCTGTCACTGTAGAACACATCTGGGTTTGTGACTGACCGCTCACAGACGTCCAATAACATATACTATAACACAAACCATGCAGACCACTTTAGTAGACTTTAATAGTTTGTAGCAAACCACAAACTCTGCCCATGAAACGTCTGTTCTTTTCACATTATGTCAAATCAATGCTCCAGCACCATTCATCACAAGTAGGGTTTCTTGCATATGAAGAGAGGGGGCAGGGTATAGAAACTGCACATTCTTGTTTTCAAGGACTATTATAAGAACTCTGGTGAGAGCATTTACTTCACGGTCAGTAGATTGACGGCATCTGTCTTACACATGTTGTATTGATGCACTCGTTCTTGCAAGGCTGTTGTCTTGTTTTGCAACGTCTCAGGCTCAGTTCAGTTATTTTCTGGTCTTTTCATGTCTGACCTGTTTTACTCACTTACCTTGTTTGGTGGGTAGTACTCAATTACATTTACTTTCGACTTTTACTTTCGACTAAAATAATATTTTGAAGTAACTGTACTCTTACTTGAGTAAACTCTTGTAAATGTAGAAAGAGTAGGAGTACTTTTACCACCTCTGTGTGTCATGTAAGAACAGCTTTATGTGAAAAATGCGATGACTTGAAATACTGTTCCTTGTGCCTTAATTTTTGAAAATATTATTTATGTTTTTAGTTTATCTTTTGAAAATATCAAAATCTGTTTTATCTTTTTTTTTTTTTTTTTGCAGATTACCACAAAATTAAACAGATAATCTGACATTATGCTCAAACAGTTACTCAGGACTTGAGTAGTTTTTTCACCAGTACTTTTTTGAGATTTGCATTAGAGTCTTCTGTGCTACATTATGAGAAGACGGCCAGGTAAAGGAAACTTCATTTACCCCACAACTCATTTATCCATGAAGCTGTTAAATAAAGGTTCAAATGGATTGTTATTGAAAAGCTTCAGGCTTTTACTGAAGTCAAAAAGTCAAAATCCGTTTCACCCAGTGCCAAATGTTAGCAGCTCAAAAATAATACTTCGTCTTTTCATACCAGCAGCAGGGTGCAACTGTACATTTGCACTTCACATTTCATGCTCTGATCTCAACTAGAGCTAACTCCCACCTCTCTCTCTTGTTAGTATTCATGCTGCAGAGAAGCGTATCTGTCCTAAAACCAAAAGAATCAGATCAGGAAGTCTATTAGCGTCATGCTGGTGTATACATATATTAATGAGTTTCCTTATTTTGACCCAATTGCACCAACTTCTGTTTATTTCAGAACTGAATCGCATACAGGCAAGTCCCTTTAAGAGAAATGCAGTCCAAGATGCTATTTGTGTATATAATGTCATTCACAGGGTTTATGTCACAACAGAAAATACCTTGGCTCTGGATATCTCTGATCGTCTGAGACACAATTTATTTTCTCCCAATTGACAATATAATACAGATTTGGATATGGGGTCCTAATGCTAATCTGTGAGTATCGCTCAGCAGTCTGGTGAAAATATTGTTGAAGTCTATGGGAGTTCTCGTGGATCAGAATAGCCCTCAGCAGCTCATGTACCTCTGGAGTAGCTCTGGAGTGCCTCTGGAGTCTCTGACAGCCCTACAGAGATACGCATTACTCTCAGTGATCATTTTCAAGTTTAGACATTATGGTAAATTTCACTATAACCCTCCACCTCAATCCCATTATATCTTGCTAAACCTAACCTAATGGCAACCTAATGTATCATGTATGTGCAATACTATATCATGTGCAATACAAATTCATCTGAAGTATTTTACCACCTGTGAAATACTCTACTTACACCGTATTTAAATCCTACCTGCACCTTTTGAATTTTTCTTTTTATTATGGTACTTTTTTATTATATGTTTATTATATTGTTACTTATCCCTTTTTGCAACACTTTTTTCTTACCATGTACTATTACTGCATGTTACTAGTACTTCATGAGTATCTTAACGAGTCTAACGGTTCTTCCGATCCAAAGCATTTCATTGCATTTTTTGACCCTGTGTTGAATGTGCATATGACAAATAAACTTGAAACCTTATCATTATCCAATGAAAGACAGCCATTTACTTTTGGCAGATTAGTTTGTTTAGCAGGAAAGAATAAATGAAGCTGTGTTTTGATTTTAATTAAAAATGTAAATGTTGGGAGATGTGACAGTGAGTGTGAGTCCAGGCTGTTCCCAGATGGACAGAGCTTGATCGCTCTCAAATTGCTTTAATGAATTCATCTCTTTGCTGGAGACAATTACTCTGATAAATGGTAAAACTCCTGAGGGAAAAATGGATAATAATATCTCTACATCAATCTGTGCCTCATGCAGGGACTCAAGAGGAGAAACTCATTTTAAATACATAGATCCATACAGCTCTGAATAGTTGAGACATTTCAGGCATTAGTCTTTGATAATAGTCAGACAGAGCTTACTCAGTGCCCTTCAACAATGAAAAAACACACGTCTGAAAGCTTCACTGCCCAAAAGGTAAAGGAACATTATATTTAATTTGCTTCTCTCATATGTAGTCTATCTCCCTAAAGGCACAGTGTGTCACATTACTGCTACTTTTGTCTGGTTGAATTTAAACTGATAATCCATCCAAATGAATCACTGGCCTTAACGTTGTCTCTTTTTCTAGGGTTATTGTTTCAACTATTTGGTCTGACAATGAGACCAAAAAGCTGCTATCCACTATTTAATCTATACAATTCAATTCAGTTTTATTTGTATAGCCCTGTGTCACAACAAAGTTACCTCAGAGGGCTTCACAAAAAGAGATGGAAGTCATTGCAAACAATAACAAAGTTAATAGACAATCAATAAACAATAAACACACAAACAACAAGGACTGTCCCAGGACCTGTCCTTAGAACCTCCATCGCGGCCAGGAACAAAAATATAAAAATAATTAAAACCTTATGGACAACCACATGATAGAAGGATCCACTCCCAGGACGGACAGGCTATAGGTGTGATAGAGGGATCCACTCTCAGGACGGACAGACTATAGGTGTGATCGAGAGATCCACTCTCAGGACGGACAGACTATAGGTGTGATAGAGGGATCCACTCTCAGGACAGACAGACTATAGATGTGATCGAGAGATCCACTACCAGGATGGACAGACTATAGGTGTGATAGAGGGATCCACTCCCAGGACGGACAGGCTATAGATGTGATAGAGAGATCCACTCTCAGGACAGACAGACTATAGATCTGATCTGTACCTCACTCCCACTCAATCATATGACATAAATAATGCAGTATGTTTGTACTAACATCAGTGCATCAGTCTTTTCCATTTCCTGAGCTTTCTCAATAGTTTTTTTTTGTGCATCATTTTTATTTTATTCCTTTTTATGTTCTCTCTAGTGAGTTCTGTCTTGTACAGTGTAATTAGTCTTGACAGAGGCTCAGGAGACATAGAAATGTTGTGGAGAAGATTGTGGAGTTCAAAGACATTCTGAATTTACATCAAGGACTATATTGGTATAAAATATTGCTGACAGTTTGCAGGCTTGCTCATATTGTTAATGTGACAAGCCAAATGTGTATATGTAATGTATATATTTTATTTATTTTAATAGTATTAATAGAACAGGACAGTAGTATGACCAGATCAGGGTGAAGATTAGGTATTGGAGCTGTAGTCAAATTCACAACACTGGAGCAAGCATTAAGCTCTGTATATGGGCCGCACACTCTACCGACTGAGCTAAACTGTGGCTATAGTGAAATCTTTTATTGGATTGTCAAAAAAACATAGGGGCATTGGAATGATTAATGCAGTTCTTGGAGTCAATTAGTCTGAATTTGTATTTCTTCAATATTTTCTTGAAGCTGCACTACCCGATTTTGTGAAGAAAAGGCTAAAAGATTTTGTTTGAATAAATGCACCCCTGTCCTTTACCCTCAGCCTATGTCTCGCACATGAAGCACACACTGCCTCCTACGTGTTCACAGACAGAAGAGTCGGCTTTTAATACTTTGAACTTAAAAACTAAATTAGCTGTGAATAAACTGGGAATTTTCAAATAAAACATCAGCTCCCTCACATTGTTCCTGATAGATGGTAGTTCTGAATCGATAATGGATGTATCGACCAATCAGCGCTCCTGTCCCGTGGAAGCATGCGATTGGTTAACCATTTTCTTCCCTCCCTCCAAAACAAAAGCCTTCCAATAAAGCCCACAGAGGACCTCCAAGTCTAATTTTTTTTCTCAGACAAATTATGTTAAACTATACTATTGACTGAGAATATTTTTGCCTAAATATAAAATGAAAAAAAATATCAAGTAGTGCAGCTTTAAACAAAGTATTTCATATTTCCGTTTTTTGTAATAACTGGGTGAGATATGTAAAAAGCTTTGGCTAAAAGTATGTACTTGTACAACAGTACTTCCTGAAGTCCCCTGATAATTCATTATTTGCTTGATTCTTGGATGAGAAGCTTCTATGGTGCCTTTTACAAACTCTCTGGTTGTTCACTTCCTGTTTTCTCTTTTCATCTCTGTTGAAATACTGTAAAGCTATTTTCCACAGCTGGAAAATCCAATTTGGTCCCTGGCAGGTAACAGTCCATCAAACGTTGCTTTAGCTAACATACTAGAGTTAGGACTTACTGTAGATAGTGTGTATTGTTTATAGGTACCTGAGAAAGAGATGAACAACTTCAATTTCTGCTGAGAGCCTGAAATACCTTATAGAACAGACTTGTATTGTGTGGGGGAAATTATATTATATTATTTTATAGTCAAGAAAACTGGAAGGCAATCCTAGCAACTATAAGCCTTTGGTGGGAGACACCCTGGACAGTGGCTGACAGAAAGACACAGCTACTCAACAGACAACCATTCACATTCATTCACAATGGGCATTTTGGAGTAACCAGTATTTAATTTACAATATGCATGCCTCTGGACAGTTGAAGAAAGCCAAAGTCCGGGGGGAACCCACAGTAATACGGGGGGGGACTCTACTCAGAGAGATTTTTTTCCTGTGTCTAAAAACACATTTACTTACACAACTTAATAACCCAGCAGCCAGCCCAATGAAGAATCTTTTCTCCCTTATTATACGCCCACTGAGATCTGGCCAATCACATAAGAAGAGTGGAAAAGATACTTCCAGTTAACTAAATGATCCCCTATATAGATCCTCTCTTATTGGAATACCCCCAAGAGTCTCTTGATTATGACTTGGATGTACTTAAACAATTAAACGAGATATTTATGTTTTCCAAATTTTAAAGATTATTTTTATTCATTTTCTTTTGCTTATTCCTAAATTAGGTGTCATGGGTTTCTTAAGTAACTATGGGCGCCTTAAGCAACTGTGGGTGCCTTGAGCAACTATGGGCGCCTTGAGTAATTATGGGTTCCTTAGGTAACTATGGGTGCCTTAAGTAACTATGGGTGCCTTGAGTAATTATGGGTTTCTTAAGTAACTATGGGTGCCTTAAGTAACTATGGGTGCCTTAAGTAACTATGGGTTCCTTAAGTAACTATGGGTGCCTTGAGCAACTATGGGTGCCTTAAGCAACTATGGGCCTTACGCTCAGGGTTTCCCAAACTTTTCAGACCGAGACCCCAAAAATATTGGCAAGAAAGCCTCAGGACCCCCTGTTCCCCGAAGACATTAAAAATACAAACTTCAGAGGACAAAAATAGGCCTGTTTATAAACACAGTATACATGCTGCTGTGATGCTTTTATTTTGAAATACACTACAGTTATGACTAACTTCATTTATTAGTAAAATCAAGAATTTATTATTTCTGTAAATCATCTTGTGACCCCCACTTTGGGAACCCCTCCTCTAGACTAGTGTATCAAACTTATCAAATAAAATGCATACCACCTAAGGTACACCCACAAAAGGGTGGGTTGATATAGTATCAGACAGTCAAATGATGTTCCTATGGTAACGTATGTCCAGGAGCAGGACCATGCCTCATCGACCTCCGCAACACACACCTCACATTAACCACACCTCAGACACACCTCCAATTTACCCATAAGCCATTCTTATACCCCCAAAAAACCACCACCCACTGTTCGTCTCCGTTCTCTCAGTCCACCCTCCCGACGCTTGCTGTCTCACGTTTCGCCTTCCAGCCTCCAGATGCCCACATTATTCGAGAGGAGGGGGGGGTCCCTAGTCAGCTGGGCTATCTACCTGAGACGGGACCCCCACACTGAGTCTCATCTAACCCAGCAATCATCGCCTGCCTCCTCCGGCACCAGAACTAACATCAAACCACAATAATTCGTATCCAGACATCACAGCTACTGGGAACTCTGATAGACTGTAAACTATCCTGGGATAACCACATTCAACGAGTGGTCTCAAAAATGGGCAGTAGTTTAGCTGTTATCAAAAGATGTTTAGAATATCTAACTAAGCAAACAATCCCATATGTCATTCAAACTCTAGTTTTGTCTCATCTGGATTATTGTTCTGTGGTTTGGGCAAATACATCATTAGACAATATCAGAAAGTTACAGTTGGTACAAAACAAAGCAGCACGCGTGGCTCTGAAATGTGGCATTAGGACAAATGTTGCTAAAATG
>JAVQKC010006117.1:0-12018 GCA_036025475.1 Philypnodon macrostomus
TTCTCTTTTTCCCATAAATGGGTTTTTTGGAGTTTTTCCTTGCCGCGATGGAGGGTCTAAGGACAGGGGATGTCCTGGGACAGTCCTGTTGTTTGTGTGTTTATTGATTGTCTATTAACATGTTACTGTTTGCAATGACCTTGTTTATTGTTTACATACATCTCTTTTTGTGAAGCCCTCTGAGGCAACTGTGTTGTGATATAGGGCTATACAAATAAAACTGAATTGACAAAGTTTTGGACCTTGAGCCTTAGAGCCTTGAATAGTTTGGTTATTTTAGCCCTAGCCTCGTTTTTGTAAAGAACTATTTCTGCATCACAACAATATTCAACATGGTTATCAACAATCTAGTTTCCCAATTGGAGCTCTACTAAAAAACTAAATGGTGACTGACAGTTCCTCCGACGTTAATGTTGAGATGAAGGTGTTTTGTTGGAGACACCGGGATCTGCTCCTCTTCCTCGTCATGTTCATGTTCGTACTCGGCATAAATGTCATAAATGTCCCGACTCAGCTCCTGGACAGAGACATTGACCACCGCAGACAAGATTAGTTTGACAAGATTTTCTCAAAGTCTGAAAGGTTTCAATTCTTGACCAAATAAGTTGAGTTTTACTTTAGTCATTCCCCTGGTCTCTAGAAACATCAAATCAGAGTTTGTATAGGCTATCACGCCACTCAAAAAACATCCCTACTACAGGTCAAAGAGGTAATTTATGAAGTCAAAAGACTTTTCATTATATAACAGGGTCAGGTAACACTTTATTTTACATAGTCTTTAACTACATTGTATCTGCCTCATTAAGTTCAATATAATAAACTTTTCAGACCGGGACCCCCACAATAATGGCAAGATAGACCCGGGACCCCCAGTCCACCGGAGAAGTTACATACAAATGTGCACAGAACATTTAAAGGCCTACTGTTACTAACCTGTCATTTGATCAAAAAAATCAACCAATAATCATTTCTGAAAATCATCTAACAGTCTCTTTTATTAATTCATTCACATTTCCAGCGAATGTACAGTCAGTATTTCTCCAACAGACCTGCATTGAATTCCATGGCTTCAAACATGTCTTGCTCAAATCCACCAAGTCGATGTGTTCTTTGGGGTCGTTCCTGCAGCCCGGTTTGTAGTTGTGGAATAAACTCTTGCTTCTGGCTCTGAGCTGGGTAAACATGGTTCTCTTTCTGTAACAAGCCACACTAAAAACAATTGTATTCCAGAAAAGGGTTGACTGTCAGAGGGATGCAGACGGATGAAGTGTGTGCCATTGCGTTGGTAATGCTCCGGACTGAGAGATGATCCGGTCGCTTCAACTTTTTAATACCATTATCCTCTTGATCTCTGTGTTTCTTCATAGACCGCCTCCTGCATATAAACAGACTCACTATGACTATATATTTACATTTCCATGATTCCAATTAGCATGCAATTCCGTTTCAAAACTACAAATGATAAAAAAAATAATGAGGGAAAAAGGTTAGAAAAATTGTGCATTAATTGTCCAGTCCTATTAGAGGCTGATCATTTTTCTGACACCAATAATTTTTGTGGCACTGGCAGGTACCAGACAATAGCATGTCTAAACAGCGCCTCCTAATGTTGACTCGAGCATGCTGCCAACTGTTACTTATAAAAGTGGACAGAGACAGTTTCCTAAATAAATAAGGAAACTGTAAGAAATAAATGTAAACATCTGAAATATAAAATATGAAAACATAAATGTACTCCAGTGCACAACATTAACGTGTAGCCTACTGTAAAGCTATATTGACCACATAATTAGCTCTCCATAAACACAGAACCCTATTGCAGCACTGTTAGCATGACCAAGAGGGTCTTAATTAAAAATGTTTACCGTGTGCTTAGGTTCATAATAAACCGATCTTTCACCTCTGCAGCCGGCTTAATCCACAGTGTGACGTCCAAGTCCCAGAGGTGGACTAATCCTGGCAGAGGTCAAAATCGGAAAATCAACCCCAACGACTGCCTTTAAAATATGTGTTTAGTATGTTTACACTCAGCACCAGTGTACACATACATATATACTAGAGTATATACCAGAGGAGGTTATTAATGGGTTTACATTAACACCTTTAGGAGTTAAACGTTTAGTTTCTTGTGGCTTAGTTTGTTAAATTATTTATTTTAAACTCTTTATATTTTTTTTTAACCCACGTCTTTGAGTATTTATTTAGAAGAGTAATTTTTACTTGTTTTGTTACTTCAAAATAAAATGTAAAATAATATAATAATATTGCATACCAAGTGCTTTCCTACGGTCGCCCTGAAAGACAAAACACGTACACAAATTTCAGAGTATGTACGTGTTTTGCCCTTCAGGGACACCGTACTTCTCTTTTCTGAAGCCCCGATAAATGAAGAGGGTTGCTTCAGGAAGGGAATCTAGCCCAATTCAAAATGCAGACCACTATACAATCAGACGGATGGTTTGTTGTGGTGACCCCAAATGTGAAAGTTAGTGATGAAAAAGTTGGGTACATTTTACATTTGTGTAAATTTTGGTTAAATTTGTAATGTTTGTGCCAATGATATGACAGCATATCACCACAATAGGGTATTTAAGCAGAACCAGGTGATAATACAGCGAAGACCGTACAGTGGCCAGTTTCATTAAAAAAGTCACAAGTGTTTGAACAACTGTAGGCATTTATTTTCAAGTGACCTCCAAATGACATACACAGAGCTCTCCCATTGCGCACTTCACTGTACAAGGCTAGAAAACTCACAGCAACGGCACACAAACATACAAAATAGTGGTTACCAAATTCAGTAGTTTCTGCAGTTTCTCCAAATAACATCTCTCTCCTGGTACTGTGAAAATGCGGCCCTAGACTTAGCAAAAAAATCTGACCAATGTATACAATCTTATTTACATGAGGAACAACTGCTCAAAGTGCATTAGAAGTCCTGATAGTGCTGAGAGGACTATACAAACGCTGCAATACAATTATATTAATACTGTATCAGGATTTAACTCAAAAACAACTCAAATATACATGAAATAAATACATCTTGAAATGCACCATTGATAATTTTTTTCTTACAAGAATTTAGGTGAAAGATTCCCCCAAAAAAGTGGTAATAGTTAGACACTGACAGCTCAGGCCCCATTCTGAATCTGTCCAGCAGAAAGTTCATTTGTTTACATTGAGCCATGAAGTAGTAAAAAATAGGCTTTTACTGTGAAAATTCCTCCTGATATGCAGCGGACTGAAAAGCATCAAAAATAACAAAGAAATCTTGTACACTTTGGACATATTATTGATTGGCATTTTGACATATTTGTAGCAATAAATAAGATTTTCTCCATTTGTCCTCTCCTCAGATGTGCTGCGGTAATGCACTTCAGAAAGGCATGTGATTGGTTCAGGGCTGTTTTCTGTTGCTATGACAACATAGAAACGAAGCAGCACCACGCCAACTGTACGGTCGGTGAGTACAAAAAACGCCCAGGAAAAGCCCCAAATAAACCAGAATCAGGATAAGTCATCGTCTGTGCTCACGATCGAGATCTGGAATGACACGTGGGAGGGGAAGAGAGTGGAGGTGGGGTTAAGTCAAAATATCACTCAAACTCTTGTACAATAATAATAATATGTATTTGAAGACGGAAGGGAAAATAATAAGATAATACATGATGTGACCAACTTTGGTTTGGTTTGTATTAGTTTGACCTGATGTTGCTGTAGATCTTCATCTTAGGCAGAGTTACCACTTTGACCAAAGGTAGTCGAGGTTTTGAGTGGTGTAGTAGCCCACACAGACTCTGATTTGATGTTGCTGTAGGATCTTAAAAAGTACTACTTACCACTATTGGTCTTATTTTAGACAACTCTACAGTTTAATATAATATGACTTTCTGACCACTGCAAGACAGAATGATTATACTACCTCCCTACAGTTCCTCCTGATGCGTCCGTGGAGGTTAGTGTCCATCTCGTGGATAAGGTTAATGTTAATCTGTTTAATCTGGGCACGTCATGCATGTTGATGCGTGTGTGTGAGGATTAGGGAAGGTCAGTGATGGAGATGGGGGATTAATGTGCAGATGCTCACAATAAAACAAGGTTGTATCTTATGGTCCTCAATATGAAATAATCCTTATTGACTCAGTTTCACACAACTGACTGCGTGTATTCAATAAACATGTGGAATATTGTAATATGAATATTTTAGGCTTAAACAGCGGATATATTATACAGCGGACTAATAATCCATAACTGGAATTTACAGACTCTAAAACATGCCAACATGCTGGGAGAACTACCCACAAAGAACAGTAATTTAGCCAAAACAGTACAAAAGATGTATACATTTTGCATTTAAGATGAAAAACCTTTGTCTGAATATGACCTATCCAGAAGGTGGCATAATTTTATCTTTAACGGTTCAAATTTGATAAAGAAAATCAAATTTTACTCACTTTTTGAAAAAACTAAAAAGTTGACAGATTAATCAATTTGCAAAATAAAATTTATTTAAGATTAAATAAAATGTGTTAATTCAGTCACAACACATTTTCAGTAAAGGCGCTAATAGGAAAACGTACGGTATATTAACGACCATGGCATTATTACGTTATATTCATGTTTGCTGATGTTCTGATAATTTTGATACATTTGTGCAGCCCGACTGTTACGAGGAAATGATGTATGTGACTCACGGCCGGGTAGGTGTGGCCCACGCTGGCGCTGTGTCTGGAGATGTCGATGTTCAGGTCCTCCTCTGTGGTCTTCAGATAAACAGGGTTGTCAAAGTTCATGCTCTTCTGGTTTTTCAGGGTCCAGTTCCTCCACATGAGGTAGGCTCCCACAGCGGCCATGGCGAGCAGCACTACAAACAAACAAACAAACAAACACACACACAAACACGCAATCAGTTTCTTCATAAAACCCTTTTAACTACAAACCTACAGACCTCCACCAAGGTAGCTCATTTCCCCTATTACACTCCTAAAACAAAAAGATTCTAAATAGAACCTTTGTGGGACTGAACAACGACAAAACAGTGACTTCTCTTTCTTCGTTTCCATTAATGACAACTATTCAAAATCATTCAAATCATCTTAATACAATGAGGTTATCAAAACCATACAGAGACAGATGGACAAATGCTACCTCATTACCTCCTTGGCGGTGGTAATGATGGTGAAGAGCAGAGCATGAATGAATGCACTGTATCACTGGCAGATTGTCATAACTTGATATCACACTTTGATCACCATATTGCCACAGAGCTGATGAAGTGTACTTACGGACAGGAAGTATGGCCCAGGCGGCGACAGAGCCTTTGGCCGTGGAGTCCACCTGGATGGATGTGCTCACGTTGGCTTCTGAAAGAGATAACAGCCCAACAATTCCTGTCAATTGTGGTACGTACCAGCAGGTGGAGCCATTGTTATGAGGTATATGGTAATAGTGAGCTAAAGTAACCCCAGAGCCAAAAGATTTTTTAAAACATGAATGATAAAAAATGATGCTAAACATTACAAAAATGTAGGATCTATAGTTAAAACGACTCAAATCAAGTTAATAGTTTAGATGCATTTACTTATTAGGCCGACAATACTTTTTTTGCACATTTTTCCTAGATTTTTGAATTAAAACATATTTTTATATATTTTTTTCTTAGAAATCCAGTCAGAATTACATTAAAACCAATCAAATAATCTGGGCCTAAAAAATAAATGCATCTAAATGAGTCAAAACTACTTCAATAAGAATTATTTGGATTTTCAATTTTATTATTATTTTGCATCACAGAACCCATAAAAATTAGCAAGGCGCGGAAATATTTACTTTTTCATATTGTCCATTTACATTTGTTTGTATTATGGACCATGAGTCTAATTTTACAGTCTGTATCTGAAGCGTCCCCATTCATAGTGTTTGTGCCTTGGCTCTGCGTGTTAAGCATGTCTCCTAAATTAGCACTCAGTGGAAATTTGATTATAGTCAAGTCTTCAAAAGCAGTCACATGACCAGGTTAGGGCTAGGCAGTGAATTCAATGAACACTTAGAGACTGTAAGGAAGAAGACACAGGAGTCAAGAGGTTGAAGACAGGGCACAGAGAGAAGCTTGAGTCAATCTTTCAATTTCAGCAGAAGCAGGTCCTTCATTAGGGCTGCACGATTAATCGAAATTCAATCAGACATTAATTAATTACTCTATCCTCCTCTAACGTTTGTGTGTTGCATGCCAAATTTGACACACAGGAGCGATAGACAATTGGAACTGTACTTTATATTTACGCATGAATGGAAAAATAAACATTGTTCCCAAAAGAAAATATATATTGGGCATAAGATTTTTCAAATAGCCTTAAATTCATTTAGATCAGTGATTCTCAAACACTGGTTCAGGACCCAAAAGTGGTTTACCACAGGTTTTTGTTGGGTCAAAAAAAAAAAAAAAAAAAAAAAAAAATGTTTTGTATTAAATAAATGTAGTCATTAAATAAGAAGCAAAACAATTTTTATTTAAATATGAGAACATCAAAATGACAAAAAAAATTGGCCAATAATGCGGACCCAAACTAAAAGGTTGGGTCATGATTATAAAATATGGGTCCCCTGAAAAAAGCTTGAGAAACACCGATTTAGATTCGAGAAAAAAAAATCAATTTCATTCATGTTTTTCTTAATACAGTATCGTGCAGCCCTCCCAACACCAGGATTGGTTTTAACAATACACAGGAAAAATAATCCAGTGTCCATAGCCGGAAAATACATTTAAAAGATTATATTTTTGTCTTGTTAGATTATAGACATTAAAAAGTAACTAATCTGAGAGGGTTGTACTAAAAATTGCCAGTGCCACCATATTCTCAAAACAAATCTATGGGAAACACTGAAATTGCAATATTGATAGATTGAAAAGTCATAATTAGATTTTTCCCCAAATCGTTCAGCCCTATTCTGAATCCAAGAGTGGTTCTACATGGAGCTTGACATGCTTTTTAGGCTAAGCAGCACTACATCACAGCAGCCAGGCCAAGGCGAGGAGGAGGCGTACACACAAGAGTGTTTACCTGCTTTTGACACAGTTACAGACTTCCCAGCATCCTTTGGGGGAACTATGGTCATGGGGTCTGTCACAGAAAGAGCTACTGTCACACACACACACAAATAAAATATGAAAAAGCAGAGCTGATGCTGTGGATTCTATTTTTAAAATCAGGCTCAAAGTAAAGTGGGTCTTGGTGGAAGTGGACCAGCTCTCTAGGGAAGACCCTCGTAAATAATCCAGAGACGCACAAGAGAATGAGCATGGGCTAACAGACTCGGCTAACAGACTCGGCTAACCTCAAGCTAGGTAATTACAATATTTGGACCGCCATTACTCACCCCATTGATCACGGAAGTGAATACACAGATTATCTCTTCAGCAAGGCACTCATTTATGGGAAAGATATATTTATAGGGCTAGCAATACAATAATACCCATGTTATGTATTCACTTTAGTCAATGGTCATAATGTAGGGGTGGGCGATACGGTAAAAATATTAATTTTACAAAGAAAGATTACAAATTTAATATACATTCAATCTAATGTTACTCTTAATACAATTTGAGTTTTATTTAAATTACTATGACCACTGCCATGACGATAAAGAGCAGAGCACTTCCCAACAAACAATATTGGGTAGTTGTTAACATATATATAAAGTGGCTGATATAAACCCCTCCCAGATATAACCATTCAAATTCCAAGCAACAACAAAAAAGTGCGGGTGAATACTTTATACAGAGTTCCCCACAACACCCTTTCACATCAGCTTCATGGAAAGAGCTCATCTTTGTGGCTGGGACAGTGAATGAATTGCTCTATCGTTTTGGGTTAAACCACTGCAGCTAAGCATTCTCCACATTACTCTCAAAGTAAAAGGAGTGTGGACACAAAGGCCTTCAGTTCAGCTCGGTCTCGGGGCGAGCCGTGAAACTGGATTAATGCCTTCAAGTCTGGAATAAAGAACAACAAGGCGTCTGGCTGCAGCCCAGTGAGGACGACAAGGAGGGGCCTTAAAAAAAAATCACTCTTTACAAAAAAACAGCCGCACATTACTATATCATGTACAATACTATATCATGTACAATAGCAAATTCATATGAAGTATGACCACCTGTGAAATACTCTTACACCTTACTTAATCCTACCTGCACCTTTGTATTTTTAAATTGTACTTTATTTTTTATTATTTTTATTATATCGTTCACCATGTACTACTATTGCATGCTACTAGTACTTCATGACTATCTTGGCGAGTCTAACGGTTCTTCCGATCCAAAGCATTTCATTGGATTGTTAACTTTGTGTTGAACCTGCATATGGCAAATAAACAGAAGTTGAAGTACACTGCCTCAGTATGTACATCTCAAAAACCGTATTATATTCACTTGCTTTCGTCTGGAGGAAGAAAGTGACCATCTGACCCTGTTCTATGATGTAAAGTAGGTAATCTTCAGTCCCTACATTGGCCTCTACAGCAACATCAAATCAGTTTGCGGGGTTTTGAATAATGGGGCCCCACAAACTCTTATTTGATGTTGCTGTAGGGGGCAGGGTAGGGACTACAGTAAAAGTCTACTATTGGTTGCTCGACAGGTCTGTAGAATAAAATTGTATTCCAATGAGAAATGCAGATGAGCTACTGAAGGTATGAAGGGTTTGTCTAGACGGACTCTTGAGACGTTCCCAAAAGTGTCCCAGGTTGGCCGGCCATTCAGCAGAGGCTTGGCTTTGTCTTAGACGGGCACGACTCGGGAACACTAATAAATGTCAGCGCATTGTGGAAGCAGAGAGATGTGCATGTCAATGGAGGCAATGCTTTTAACAGTGGGTTTTAGTGGATTAGTCTGTGTGAATGCCCAATTAGAGCTAAGCATTCACACAGCCTCCACACACACTGCTTACCAGTTTCCCAGCAACATTTTTAGTAATCCTTTTCAAATTTAAATTCAACCTGCAAGCAAATATGGCGGACTGATGCCGTGAAAGAAAAAAGAAAAAAAAATAATCTTGTATTCTGTTGACTTGGAGGATCTTAGACTAACCTGCATTCAAAATCTCAAAAATGCTTTATCTGAGTCTGTTCTACATTAGGGCTGGGAACATTAGGGTACCTCACGACACTATATATTGCACATAATTACCTACGATATATCACGGAATTAATGCAGTATTTAAACTGTATTCCAATTTAATATTTTTTGTTATAAAATAGAGTCAATTTAATGAATACTTCAAATTTATCTCACAATAATAAACCAAATGTAAGTACTGCCAAATTTTATTTTTGTGAAATATATCAAATAAATAAAAAAAAAAGACCCCAATTCTACAATGTAGTAAGTCATAATTAGTCAATTCTCTGGCCTCTACAGCAACACACTGACACACGACTTACCACCCTGACCAATCTCATTTTACATCATAGAACAGGGTCCGATAATACATTTTAAGCATTTAAAATGTTTAACTTATCTTAGGAAATTAACAGACTTCACCTTTAAGGGCAAAGAAAAAGCAGAGCATAGGCCGACTCTGCAAAAGTGTTCAGACAGAACGAACTCAAAACACCACTCTTATTATTATTATTCACATCCAATTATGATCTAAATCTCCTCATGTATCCAGAGTCACTTGGTATCATTGATATGGTGTATTTGATGTAGGGGCTGACACTGACCTGGGCGACAGCGCAGTCCATCGGCCCCTGGCTCCTGGCCCTCCGGACATACACATGTGTATTTAGGAGAATGCTTGTTTATCTGTGGGGCAGGTAGGCACATGTAGCTGCACCCGCCATTCTCCCCTTTCTCCAGACACCAGTTCGTACCTGAACGCAACCAGACATTAAACTGACTATGAGAGGGTAAAATGCATAAAGTAACTCAAAGTGCTTTACAGAATTAAACCCCCCAAATCTGCAGTATGAATGAGGAACAATATTATGAGTAGTATTGTTTTTGTTACCAGAGAGCTGGATGAGCTCGTGGTACACAATGATGTCCTGTGGGTCATTCAGGTTACTGGCCAGCGTCACCACGTCTGCACCGCTGAACTTATTGGCTCCATATATGGCTTTGTTTTCTCCATCCGTCCAGAACACTCGATCCTACACACAAAACATGCACATCAGCAGCTAATTTTACATTTCATGATATTTACTCAGAAGTGCTACTTTTGATTACGCAACAGTCTTTGAATAAATGGGGGCAATAGTGATAATAAAAAAAAAAAAAAACCCTTCCCTCGAAGTGGTTTCTCAAGTCTACACATAAATGGCAAACTCAGTTAATATTCCTAGTGGTGCCGAATAATAATCCTACCTCAAACACTGTGAGGGCAAAAGGGTGTCCCAGGTAATCCGCTGACTGGAGCACCTTCTTCCTGTTGTCTCCATTTAGATCCACACTACTGAGCATGTGCAACTTCGAGTCCACCCAGTACAGACGGCCTTTTATCAAATCTGAGAGAGACACCAAGGGAGCAGATTTCACCATAACAGCGCAAGATACTACACAGGACTGCATCTCGTTCAGCGATCTTACCCAAAGTGATTCCATTAGGCCACTGGATGTCTGTTGCCACCAGGACTTGTCTGTCCATTCCATTCATTCCAGATTTCTCAATCTTGGCCGGTTCACCCCAGTCAGACCAGTAGAGAAACCTAGAGACAACCAGGTTTAAGGACTAAAGGCTCAACAAAAAAATAGATTACATTATATAAAAGAGTTTTTCTGACCCGGACAGAGGGTCCACAGCGATGGAGGCAGGTTCCTTCAGCCCACGGTTGAACAGCTCTTTGTGTTTGGTGCCGTTGAAGTTGGACACAGAGATGGTCTTGGTGGCCAGATCGGACCAGTACAAGTGTTTATAGATCCAGTCCACAGCGATGCCCACTGGAGTCTGGATGTTATCAATCACTTTGGTGTGAACGCCGGCATCGCCACGTTTGTCCAACAGAGTACTAAAAAACATTTCCAAGAGTTAAAACGGCTCATCTTGGTATAAACATGCCCATGTGACCCACCTGTAGATGGCTTTGTGGCCCAGGTCGGCCCAGAAGACGGTGTTCTGGCTGAAGGCAGCGTCCAGAGCCACCATGTTCCTCTGCTGCTCCACGATCTGAGTGTACTCCTTCCTCTCCAGACCCAGGCGCCTGATGTCCCGACGGTTGGTAAAGATCAGAGATGGCTCCTTACCTTAAGCACACACAGCAAAGAGATCTGTATAAATATTTTACCGATATTCTATAAAGCAATTGTACAGAGCTGTCACAATATTTTTGATCAGAAAGGGAAAGAGGCACACTGTAGTTTTCAGCACTCACCCACAGCCTTGCACACTCCGGTGGTGGGGTCCATCTGGTAGCCGTTATGGCACTCACACTTGTAGCCTCCCTTCAGGTTGATGCAGATCTGACTGCAGATGCCTGGGTTCAAACACTCATTGACGTCTGCACAGAGAGGAGAGGAGAAAATCGACATTATAATAAAATATAATAATATATACTAAGTTGTAATTTATTATATTTATAAACACTTGTCAATGTCAGGTCAAAGCCGTTTATGGAAACTTGCTTGGTCAATGGTCAGAGATCTTAGTGAAAAGCAGGATTAGAAGACTTGATCCAGCTTTAGAGGCCCACAATGATTTAACTGTCAAACACTGGGAGTCCATTTACCGTATTTTCCGCACTATAAAAAGGCGCACTTAAAAACATTTTATTTTCTCAAAACCCAACAGTGCGCCTTATAATCCGGAGCGCCTTATATATGGATTAATTTTGGTTATGCTTACTGACCTCCAAGCGATTTTGTGTCACACGGCGCTCAAGGCGCTCCGCCAAAATGTTTTGGTATGACTTCGGTAAACTACAAAGCTCCGGGAGTCAGGAGCGTCGTGGAGTAATACATACCGGTACTATGCTTCACCGTAACGAAGGCAGGAATCATCACTGAACTGCCAGGTAACAGCAACG
>JAVQKC010006127.1:0-17607 GCA_036025475.1 Philypnodon macrostomus
AACTGGAGAACGAACCGTCACACAGAGAGCTGGAGAAAGAACTGTCACACAGAGAACTGGAGAAAGAACCGTCACACAGAGAACTGGAGAAACAACTGTCACACAGAGAAATGGAGAAAGAACCATCACACTGATAAATGGAGAAAGAATGGTCACACAGAGAACTGGAGAGAGAACCGTCACACAGAGAACTGGAGAAAGAACCATCACACAGAGAAATGGAGAAAGAGCCGTCACACAGAGAACTGGAGAAAGAATCATCACCCAGAGAACTGGAGAAAGAACCATCACACAGAGAAATGGAGAAAGAACTGTCACACAGAGAACTGGAGAAAGAACCATCACCCAGAGAAATGGAGAGAGAAAGGGTCCAGCACTTTAGTTTTGGTCCTTAATTACTCCCCTTGTTAACCTCTGTCAGCCGCTCCGGAGCAGACAGGGAGAGGGTCAGCTCTACAAAGTGAAGGCCAGGCCTGGTTTAATCCTGCTTCCATGGATTTGTTCTGCTCTTACCAGACATCCACCGCTGTCAGGCTCACCTTCCTCACGGAGAAAAAACATTATAAGAACCACACACAGAGCTTTGTTCTTGTCCATTCTGATCACATTAAAGAAGACGACGTGCTTCTGAAACAGCGGGCATCTCAAGTTTGACTGTCTACTGTGATAACTACTTAAGATAATGTTTCAAAATGGTGCTAGATCAGTCAAACAGCAATTTATACCATTATATACTAGTCACAAAAAGTTTGGGATTTTTGACTTTAGGGTAAAATCACAGAATGCTTTTAAAATGCCCCATAAAGCTATAAATGACTATGTAGAATGACCGTTTTCTATTTATCACAAATTGTATCAAAATTATTTTTTGTGTGATAAAATGCATTACACAGTTTGAAAAAAGAATATTAAATTGTATACTCCTACTGGCCACTTTATTAGGTAGTTTACTATTTTATTATGTGGCCTCTTGTTGCCCATAAACTGCATTCTTTTTTGACAAATGGTGTCCCTGACCTGTGGAAACAACACAACACTTTTGCTCACTGGATATAGAATCTTAAATTAATCAAATTTCTGTGAATCCTAAACAGACCAATCTACCAACAACCACATCATGTTCAAAGTCAATTAAATCACCTTTCCTTTTCATTGAGATATATGTTTTTGACTAAATCCACTGGGTTTATGCAATGGGGGCTCATGTGCAGGTACATATTGTTGGTCTCCCTGATGATTATTTCAGTAATTTCAAAAAAATATATACGAGACTATGACATCTCTCTGTTAATAAGGTAGTCAGAAGTATGCTCCTGGAGGTATCTCAACCTGAAAGGGAGGCACCCAAAAAGAGCTATATTTTCAATGCATTTCTTTAAAATCTTGGTAAAAAGCCTGAAAAGTGACACTACAGAACCGTTTGTACCACAGTACAATCTAATTGAATGACTCTCCTCCAGCAGAAGCCATCTCTGAAGCCGGGATGAGTAATGTGAATATATTTCATTTGACAGATTTTCTTTAAAGTCTATTTATTGCTGTGTATATTTCATGTGTCCTTAGAGTCAGAACAGGCTCCCTCTGCAGCAGCCGTGAATGGATTGAAAAATGAGTTCGGTGCACGAGGACACTTTGTTGCATTCAGCGCCTGTTTAATGTGGAGGTCCCAGAGGAAGACTGCAACTATCTCTTTTAAATGGAGGCATGTGTTTGTATGACATGAGCTACACTGGTGGTAACTGGCCTCCTCTATTGAAACGAGTGGCCTTTAGACACATCTATCGCAAAGAGCTATACACTTATCAAAAAAGGGCACACTGGCTATGTATTATGAGGTGAATATTATTTGCAGTATCTTTTTTCTACACTTTGACATTTTGCAGAGGGTGCTATTTATGCCGCCATGTAAGATAAGGATAAAAGTACAGTATGCAGTGTGGCGTTGAAAATATCAGTATTTAGAATTATTATATCATTCCTATACTATGCAATGTTTAATTTGGATACATTCACTGGTTACAATTGTATGTTATGCAACTTAAAACATTCAATATTTATCTAATAGAATTTGTTTTGTGGAGTTCCCACTTGGACTCACCTGTTCCTGTTTCAAGACCGGACCAAACCATTTGTGCGAGTTTTCGGGAGTTCCCAAAAATACTCAAATCACTTTTTACTTCTTCTGGGATATAAACAAAGCCTTGACACCCTCACAGCCAAACACACACCTTCTTCAATCAGATATGTTGTTAAAAAATGGCAGCAACAAGGCTTCTCTAGGTGCGTTTATTGACAGTACAGGAACAGACAGACCCACTTTGTGGATTGCCCCAATGTAAGACATTACGCATAGGGTCTGTTTTCAGGGCTATAGCTCAAAGCAAAGTTAGAAACAACATTAGAACATTGTTAAAAGCTCAGAAAATTTGATTTTGCGGAATATAGGACCTTTAATTAATGTATTCCAAAGGTTCTCATACTGAGGAGCTGCAAGAGCCTTTGGTAGGGCATGGTATATTTAGTCCTAATCGAGCATAATTAAATATAACATGTGGGTCACTGTGTAGTCCTGTTTAGACCCAATTTAGACCCGCAGTTTAGTCCTGGCTCGGCCCTAAGTGTAGTTTGAAAACAGGTTAAGTCCTGGTTTAGACCTAGATCTCACCAGAGAACTGGCTGAGATGTGGTTTAGAACTGGTTTAGTCCTTGTTTAACCATATTTGTAGTTTAAATCTGATTTAGGGTCATCTGTGTCCAGTAGTAGTAGTAGTTGTTGCTCTGCTCATATTACTTCAGTTGGCAATACAGCAGCCTGTTCTGTCTTGGGCCCCCATCAGCTACAGATACAGACACATTGCAGTAGCCAGTGTGGCCAGTAGGAGGAGGCACATGCTTTTCCCCCCACTTGTTTCTGACCTAGTTTTAAACTTACAGTATCTGGGACAGTTTGTTCTTTAGTCTCATCTATCGCTCCACATTTCCTCTTCTGGGTTCATACAGTTTAAGCAGGCTGTCATTAAAGCCAGCTATTGACTGAGAAAATTAACCAACAAATTAGAGGAATGTCCAGTTAATTTCAACACTTACATACGTCTGATTAGCAATAAACACAGAGATGAGACTAGATGTGTACTTGACCTTATGCATTTAAACATATTTCAACTGGCTAAATCTATTATTATTATTATTATTATTTTTTTTTTAATTATTATTATTATTATTATTATTATTATTATTATTTCAGTACTGTACATATATATATCGATTTTAAAGACTTGCTATTAGGTAACTTATGCAATTTTTGGGGTATACTGTAGTTTCATCAATTTACAAAATTCTAATCGTTTATGAGAAACATCTAAATGTGATTATGTGAAAGCACTTTGGTTGTAGGCTGCTCACATCTTTCTGTCTATTCATGCTAATCCCAGACTGACTCAGATGCTGAGGTCTGATACAGTACCAGAAGACAAAGCAATGAATGGGCTTATGTCAGAATGGTAAAAGGTACTGTAAAATCCTGGATCCAGATGGTGGTCCAGATTCACACTAAAAATAAATAATTTCTATAGATTTTTCCTATATATTTCTCTGGTATTGTATTCTGTCATGACCTAATCTTTGACGAGAGTTTGTACTTGTACGTGATGGGCCCATACAAACATGAATGAGCATATGTTTTGTGCGACTCGGATCAGACTTGAGTTGTTTTGGATACACTGATATCTTTCCGGCCATGGGACTCCTCACACGTCCTCTGCTGATGCATATACATGGCTCAGTGACAATAAGCATGAATGTATTTGAGTTGAACTTTGAGGATTCATGTTATGTAAAGCTGCTTGATGTGTGTGTGTGTGTGTGTGTGTGCGTGCGCGTGTGTGTGTGTGTGTGTGTGTGTGTGTAAGCAAATTGATGAGGGTGGCTACGTGTGAACCGGCTGGTTTGGATACGCACAATTTGGGAAAGTCATTCATGAAGATGCTGTTTCAGATTGGGAGAGTTCAATCTTGGTTTTTCTTGGTTATATTGTTACACCATTTAAGCATATAGTAATTGTACAACTGTCAACCTGCGACTAACTGGGTTCCTACCCCGCCAAAGGCCCAAAGTTGCTGGAATAGGCTCCTTTCGCATAACCTCAGAACACTAAAGTCTACAGGCAGACTTTCTCCATCCAACCAGTTTCTTTGAAAGACTTGGTATCAGTGTTGTTTTATACAGCACAGCCTCTAAATGATCCATGAAAGATAGAGACGTGCAGGCTGCTACGAATGCTGGTCTGGCAACTACTCCGGCAAAATCCATGAAACAGCTCCAAATGTATTCAAAATGTGAGCTTTTGTTCACTAATCTCCTACAAACCATGAGGATGAAATGCATTGTATTTGTCATTAAATAAAGACAATGGTGACAGGCACAACATAGAGATTAAAATGAACGGACAATGCCTTATTTTTCCAGAAGGATGTTGTGTTGGTTTGTTGAAACAAGAGGAACAAATGATTCTCTATACCACTGTGATATTGTGGAAAGAGCATTTACCCCTGGATTAGAAGATTTCTGCTTTGAGTCCAGGTCTGGAAACTATCTAGTATTTTATCTATTATTTATTGCATTTTTATTTTAGTTGCTTGTTAGCTAGGGTTTATGTCTTGCGAATTTGATCTCCAAGAGGTTTTTTTTTTTGCAACCAGTTAGGGTCACACTCAGGTCACACACAGTGGTTGAGATCAACTCGGGCTAATTATCCAGCTCCACTGTCTTTCTCGCAGAATCATGTGCAAGTGTGGTTTCTGCCCTTTTTGTGGTCTTTGTAGAAAGAGCATTTACCCTTGAAAAAAAAAAATAAATAGATAACAACAACTTCTATTGGCCAAATTATCGTGAGCCAGGGCCAGTGCCTTTTATGCTTATTCTATCTTGCTACACCATGTTGTTTGTTTGTTTGTCTTTTACAGTAAACAATACAGTAAACTTCAATTCTAGCTCCACTATTATGAGATTAAATGGAATTGCAGGCAAAAGTGAGTTTAAGGTTGTTTGTTCTACACACGTCTTCTTCAGCAAACAAATACAATTAGGGCCAATGGTCAAGCACGAGTGAAACGCAGAGATTGAGATCACCTTGAGGATAGTTATTGAGCTCCAGTGTCTTGTGCACAGAATAACATGATTCAAAGTGAAAGCAGTTACATTCAGAACATTCAGTCCTTGGTTATTTTTTCCTCTTTATAAAGGAAGTGGCTGAAAACCATGTATAGTCGTCAAGCCCACGCTGACATACTGTCACCTTTAAACACATGCAGACAATGAGCAGACTTTAAAACGTGTTCTCAAGTCTAGTTAATGCATTATATACGATCTGTCCTTCAAGTTTTCTTTGCAAGATAACTTTTATTTTATTGTATTGCACTATACAGTCAACTCAATGGTGCAAGGATGCTCTATTCAGAAAAGTGGTTCAAGGCAGTTGATATATGTTCTTGGTTGCAACACAAATCTAAAAGTTGGACCAGGGATATAATACCATCTCAATGTACGTAGCTATACATAAAGGTCATTGAAACATAAGGCTTTGAAGCTTGAAACGTGACTTGAAGTTGCTATGCAAAGGTTTTTGGGAAGTGTAAAATGCATGTAGTAATCCTCAAAAATGATCACCTCACAAAGTTAGCAGGAAATATATTTTTCTTTTAGTGGATCTGGATCACAACTTATGTATTTTAAAATAGTATTATCAAAAGTTAATTGCATATGACATCTTCAAGTCGGTCTGGACATCTGGAGTTAGCATGGACTTGACAGGATGTAGATGTTTCTTTTGAACGCCCACCTTGTATTCTGTAAACAAATTAAAATAATATAAGTCGCATATTTTTAAACTTCGTACTTAACAGTTTGCCAAGGCTGACCTTAAGTGTCCTAGCTCTAACAGTGAAAAAGTGCTATTGCACCATCACAGTTTCTTAAAAAGTCCACTTCTGCTTTTGTAATTATCATCCGTCTGCTTTGAAAAGAGAACCTGTAAATACTCATGAATTTCAGCTGCTTCATGTTCCATTTGCTCGATACACTTCCTTGTGGCAATTCATAACACACATGGAATTACAGTTTAAGATGTGTATCAACATGTGTAAGATGTGTCGATATTTCATGTTTGGAGATACAGTATTGCAGGCTGCTGTATCGGTATATCAGAATTATTCATATTTTGTATATTTCACAAAAAAACAATCTGGCAGTACTTACATTTTGTTTCTTATTTTGAGAAAGTTGACTTATTTGTGTATTACATTTAATGTATTCACCGTTGTAATTTCTAAATTAAGTGTATTTCATAAACAAATATAAATTCATTGGAATACTGTATCGTAGGTTATTATGTGCAATATATTGAGTATGTATCACCATATACATAGATATTGTCAGTATTATGAGCCATGTATCGTGTGTTGTGTATCGTGAGCCGTGTATTGTGAGCCATGTATTGCGAGCCATGTATCGTGAGCCGTGTATTGTGAGCCGCGTATCGGGAGCCACGTATCGTGAGCCACATATCTTGAGCCGTGTATCATGAGCTGTGTATCGTGAGCAATGTATCGTGCGCCGTGTATCGTGATCCGTGTATCGTGAGCCGTGTATCGTGAGCCGTGTATCCTGATCCGTGTATCCTGATCCGTGTATCATGAGCCGTGTATCGTGAGCCGTGTATCGTGAGCCGTATATCGTGAGCCGAGTATCGTGACCGGGGATTGTGAGCCACGTATCGTGAGCCATGTATCCCTGAGATTCCCAGCCCCATCAGGAATACTTTTGTATATAACTTGTTTTGACAGTTAACTAATATGTGTCATGTCCCTCCCAAAGGTCAAATCAAGGATCCACCCTTTGTTATGTAACTTTTATTACGCATACAAATAATAATACTTTTATGCACTTTATTCAGATGCTAACATAGATTTATTCCAAAGCACTTGTATGTGTTTTTATATTACTTCTGTTGTTGTAGGTAGAGCTAATTTTCGATGCAATGTCTGTCTTTGTCGAGTTATTTGTCCTGGGGGGAAATAAGGATCGCTACAATAAAAAAAACTAACATTGTTCTCTCATTTCAGTAAACGCTTCCCAATTTATGGCACTTAGTAACAGTCACATTGTGCGACACTGTGCTTTAAAAATAGCTTGGGGGGATAGAATTATGTGTATCGTAATGTGTTGTGCTCAAACTGAATATAAGCCTAGTGGAATGAGGCCAAAATGATGAAGTGTTCCTATGGGGACAATAAGAGGCGGCCAGCAGCGCTGTACATTCTGTTCTCTGCAGCAAAAAAAAAGACCTAAACTTTTGTAACTTTGGCTTCTCACACCTTTGACATTATGCAACTGCCTTATGTACATATGTGTGCTGGTCTCTTTCTTTATAAAAGGGGATTTTAAAGGAAAGTAAACTTCACGGTTTCAATTTGAGGTAAAGATGGTCTAGTCTAGTCTGTTGTATATGGTATTTCATGTATTTTCAGCATCTGAATTTAGACCAGAAATGTGGGCAGGGGTAGTTAAAGCTGTGGTAGTAATCCAGAGGTTTCTCAAAATGAGAAATGCTGATTAAATGCTTGACCAATAGCGGTCCAATTTTACTTTAGTCCCCTCCCCAGTCTCAACCACAACATCCAATCAACCAGACTGCAGCTTTAAGTGATTAAAGAACAGGGGTAATAAGTAATTACATATTTGCACTTGGGTAATAATAACACGTACAGTAGGCTCCCCATTGGGGGCAGTACTGACCTGAAAGAGATTCTTAATCCCAGTAAGTAAATGCATCCTTATACTTATAGAAAATATGAAGAACAAAAATAATCTTTATAAAATAGCTAATAAATAATAAATGAATTTAGTGGCAATGTAAAATTCAGCTGAAAATGTGTGCAATACAATATTGGATACTTGTCTAAAGGTCAGGGGTGTAGTCATATGTAGTCTCTTGTCTTTTATCGGACTGGCTTCATATTATCAAATTATATGATTATATATATCAAATTACACTTTACAATTACTATTTTGGAGTAGCACTTCTTCACTTGAGTTAAGGTTTTGCAAAACAGTGTCCTGAGACAGCACAGTCAGCTAGAAACACACAGACACACACGATGAATCATCCCATTTACTCCAAGAACAGATGCAAATCAGACCAAACAGTAAAGACACGCACACCACAGCGAGCCGGGCACCGTGCCAGCCTGTGTGTGTGTGTGTCTGTGGGCAGAGAAGACACAACCACAAAGACAGCTGTGGTCATGTGTTCCTTCTCATTGATTTTAACAGTCAAAGAAAACCATATCAAGTTGAATTTCTCAAACTTTTCACACCAAGGCTACCACAGAATATATTTTGCTTTCCATGTACCATTTTACTGGACGAAAACAGATCTAAATCAGGACTAAACCAGGTTGTAACCCTAATTATAATGAATCTGCACTTCAATTTCAAGCCAGAGTAGAACTGAAACAGAAACAAAACTGTCTCTAAATGAAACTAAATCAAGACTTGAACTGCAAAGGACTCTCACCGCCACAGAGACATAAAGTTGTGGCTTGTACTGTGGTAAACACGTGATATTTTTACATGCATACAACACAGTTTCCAAATGGGCCCAATTTAATTTTTAATATATGTATCTGGCACTCAAATACACAACGCATGGTTTTTTGCAACAGCATCAAAGTGCTGATTTATGTATTTACATTGAGGCTATATTTCTCATTTTATGTTTCCCAATAGCTCTTCAAAATGACATTACAACCACAGACATCAGTGTTACAAGCAGGGGACATGCAGCCAAGAATGTATGTTTAGTATAAGTCAATATACACTCACTGGCTACTTTATTAGGTACACATGTTCGTCAGCGGGTCAATATGTAAAGCTAATTAGCCAACCACAGGCAAGCAAATTTAGGCCTGGTCACTGGTTCGAATGCCATACTGTGCATACTGTCACTGGGCCAGACACTTAACCCACAGAGAAGCCAGAAAGGCTAATGCAAATTTTCTCTTTTCTTTTTACAACCAAGGTTTGCAGGTCTACCTAACAAAGTATATGAATGAAAACGTATATTTTGACACCTACTGATTCAAGGGAAGTTCGGGAAGTGTTATCAAATGTCTCAAATCACCCTGTTACAAAAGCCAAATGTATTGATTGACATAAAGGAGCCGGCAGGTGAATAGCAGACACTAAAACACTTAGACACGGAATGCACTCATAAAGTCTTGAAGTCTTACCTTTTGTTGCCTGTCAAAGTCAAGAGCTCAGGTATGTTGCTCTTTAGGTAACAGACACATCCTCTGGCAATGATCCAAGATGTAGTTATGTCAGTAGGCCTCTAGGGGGCTCAGGAGTACACAAATCCCAAGTCACCCAAGGAGGAAACGCTGCATCTGTCATGGATGGTAATGATTATTTGAAGACTTTAAACACAGTTTGTCATATACAGTGACACATTAAGTCTCCATTTTAAATGAATGTCAAATTTGCACATTTGGATGTTTATTTTATTACATTTTGTAATATCTAGATCTATATGTCTAAAAAAATTTCTAAAATTCTGTTTTTTTCCCCTAATTCTCCATGACAGATATGTCATTTTTTACTCTTTTTCCTCCCACACAACATCATTTATTTGTTTTTTGTTTTTTTCAATCAAATCATTTAAAACCTGGCCCTATCTAACAATCAGACTTTTGTATTGAAATGAACATAAGCTAAGTACTGAATGTCTAATGCATCTTACAATTTTCCATGTTGATATCATGAATCTAAATCCAGTGGATCAGTTTAACTCAAATGACCCTTTTCACATTGACCTGCAGTGTCTTACTAGAACGTCGCACAAGACATTGAGGAAGCGCTGTCTTTGTCTGTTTCTCATGTGATAGACTCAGCAACTGCCCGGACAGGAAGACAGCACGTTTGTATTAGGGGGACGAAAGGTTAGAAGTCAGGAAACAGGGGCCTCTTGTGAACAGTGTAGACTTGTATATGTTCTGCTATAACCACGTTGACAGCCAGCTGAGGAAGCAAGGGTGCAAGTATTGGCATCTCATCATAAGTCCAGCCAGGGACTCATACTGCACCTGCATTGCCTGTTCACAAATGTGTACAAAACATCATTCATTCAGCCTATTTACACCTAAATATGCAAATATGCCTCCGGGACTTGGATGTTTTCATGGAAATGTAAAGCTTGGAAAAACGTGTGTCATTTTGAAGACATTATAAAGAAGTAACATTTCAGCTTTTCTTCAGGGGAACAGCCAAATGGATTAGCTCTGGCACGTACCATCGCCTAATGAAGTGGCACCTGGTCTGGTCTGTTTCTCATGTAATGTTAATGTAATGAGTGGTTATCTGAGCTTATGCTGTCTTTCTATCATCGTAAACCAGTCTCTGACCACTGGTATCAACAAGGCATTTTTACCCAGTGTGACAATCCCGGTAGATCATTATTAAGATCAGCTTAAGCAGTTTTGTCTTGAACTAAATCCAAAGGCTTGATGCAATGTGATAGCTGAATCGCTATTCAAACTCACAGGTCTACCTAATAAAGTGCCCAGTGGATGTACATCCAGGAAAACGCTGCTAACCCACTTTACAAGATCCCATTTATAATCAGCAGAGGTGGGTAGAGTAGTCAATAATTTTACTCAAGAGTACCGTTACTTCAAAATAATGTTACTCAAGTAAAAGTAAAAAGTACTCATTCACATAATTACTCAAGTAAATAAAAGAAACTAAAAACGTAAATCATATTTTCAAAAATTAAGGCACAAGGAACAGAATTTCACATCATCACATTTTTCACATAAAGCTGTTCTCACATGACACACAGAGGTGGTAAAAGTACTCTTACTCTTTCTAGATTTACAAGATTTGGCTCAAGTAAGAGTACAGTTACTTCAAAATATTATTACTCAAGCAAAAGTAAAAAATATTGTGTGGTAAAGCTACTCTATGGAGGACAATGTATTTAAAAAGTTACTCAAGTAAATGTAACTGAGTAAATGTAACTGAGTATTACCACCTCTGCTAATATTTGGGATATCATTGTTGTGAGCTCACTGGTGCCTGTGTGTGGTTTCCCTTGTTGCTCCTGTTTCCAAACTGATCAATAATGTTGCAGCTCCTGTAGCGACTTGGCCCATGTCTCCACAACATACAGGCCTTTGCCAGCAGCGCTATACCTCACAAACAAACAGAGCCTGGCCATGGTTTTACTGCGCCTTATAAAGCTGCTTTTTTGGAATCGCTAATCTCATACAATCTCTTTTAATTTGTTTGGCTTTCAGTGTTCCCATAGGAGACGCTTTCCTTGGCTGACTAAAACATGGCTGCCTGGAGTCTCGTGTTGCCAAAATGCAGTAAGAAAAAGAACCCTTTTCCTAAAAGCATATGGTCTGATAAGGAGACACAACCATTTTTAGTGTACTTTCCATAGATTCACTTTCACTTTGTATGTTATCAGATATCATGTGATTTATGAAAAATCCAAAACAATGTCAACAGCAGAAGTTAACCTTTGACTAACCTTGAATGGGTAATAACGTAAAAGACAATGCTAACCAAAGACCTTGTTGCTTACAAGTACAGTCTATATTATATTAATGTCATTTTATATTTCTTCACACATGAGGTGAGCCTGTTTACCAGTATTTTCATCACAGGGTGTAGATCCACCCAGGGGCATTGTCCTTTGGGCTGGGGTCTGTCCACCACTGATCTAGATTGCAGTAGAAGATAGAGGAAGTTTGTGGTTACACTGAAAAGTCCTAGCCCCACTTCTGAAGGGCGTGACGTGAATATGTCTAACACAAGTGTCAGGTCCGTGTCACATGATGAACTTCTGCATTTTGCAGAGGTATAAAACACAGAGAAGTTATTTCTGTGCACTTGTTGGTATAGAGGCAGGTGCTTCACATACACACTGATTGTTGGTGACAGTGACATCTCTCGAGGCAGGTGTGTCTGAACAATGTGATCGTATAGGGTGTTTTCTTTAAGCACATTTCCCTAAAATTTACATTATTGTTTTTAATTGTAGGTCTTATACACAACCACACAGCAACAGAACTCTGACTTACAAGGTTTTTACATTTATAGTGCTTGTGTGTCAGGGCCTAGAGGTTGACATTTATGTGAAGACTGAATTGATGAAAATTGTTTAGAGCTTTGAGGGGTAGGTGGGGACAGGGAGTAATGCATGTGTTTACACACGTGTGTAATTAACTGAATGCACAGCTTCATGTCAATACTGTATCTTTATTGTGTGGCCCACAGACATCTGTACTCAGTCTGTGCAGACTCTACCCACTAATGATACAGCACTTTAGGGACACCCTCAGTGTTGTGGGTGAAAACAGCTTGACTCTTTACATTCTAATGTCTGATGTTTCTTCCTCCAAACTGCAGGCTGTGTCACATATGGTTTATGTAATGTGCTTCATCTCACGAAATCCCAAAGCTTAACTGGTAGTTGTACACAGAAAACGCCTGCTGGTCTACAATAATGTTTAACCACTGATTTTTACCCTTCGTTGGCTTTTAGTACAAAATGCTTGGCTTTATACAAAAGTGACCATGAAACTGCAAGACTCCTTAAACTATGACTTCAAAGATTAGTGTTTCAATGCTCGGTACAACTTAATGCAACTGTGACTGATTAATGGCTTCTATTTGAGTGGAATGAAATGAGAATTAAGTCATGTTCAAAGCGAGGCACGGTTTATACCATTTTTAGTTCATGTCAGACTTACAAAACCTTATTCCAAGAAGTTATATTAATAAAAACACAACACCTAATTTATGAGCTGTGTTGTCATTCCATGCCACTTCATTTTAGCCAGACCTGTCCAGGAAAAAACATCAGAAATGTCAGCAGGATTACTGGAGAGCCAGAGCTGGGTGTTAGCTAAGTGTGATGGCAGATGAGCCCCAGACACCAAATATAAAACACTTCTTATGTAAGTAACATACAATAACAGGTTATTTAAGGTTATAAAATGTATGTGTTTGTATGAGATACTGAACATATGTATTTGTCAACTGTCTGTCATCATGATTAAGCACAAACAGAAAGTGATGATTGACAGTAGTAGTAGGTATCATTGGTTTGGACTGGACTGTGTTGTATTCACATTTGTATGGCTTTGTCAAAAAGTGAATTCTTCAGGGTAGTAAAAGTTGTAAATATGCTTACAACTGATGTGAAACCCCATATTGCATTGCACACACATGGCCTTTTCAAAAACACTGAGCTCACCTGCAGCTGCATCAGTCCGGATGGGCTGGTTGGGCATCACTCTCTCCCCAGGGAGAAAACATTAATTGGTCATTTGTTTTTGCACCTGTCTGGAGGACTTATGTAACCGCGGCAAACTGGCAACAAGGTCATGGCTTCTCGTGCCCTGGCAAACATTTGTTCCTTAACCTTCCCGCTGTTAGCAAGACAACCCTGCTGGTCCAACTGATGTTATGAAACAGGCTTGTGTGTTGGTGGTGAATCTATGGAGGTGTAATTACAGGAAGTGGCAAACTTAACAACGGAATATAATTATATTGGATATGTGTGTGTATGTGTTTATGTTGCTTCAGCATTACCACCTACAGAAACAGAAATATGCTATAAGCTGCACTCATCCATTCACTCATTCATTTTTCATCTTTTTTCACTCTTCTTTTAGGGATTGAGGTGACTGGAGGCAGGGCACATTATGAACAATCACATGTGGCAAAGCAGGCACATGCACAGACAGAACGACAACCATTCACTCAGGTGATTGAAAACTTTCCCACCAACTATGGGCCTAAAGCAGAGAACAGCCTGGACAATGGACAGTTATTTGCTGCAGGGCTGACATACATGGACAGACAGACATATACACCCTCACAATCATGAATTGTCGTGTAATATATTTCCAATATAAACTCAAATTGTAACACCACCCAGTACACGGTGATTGTTGATCTTGAATTATAACCATGTATGTATTTTTTATCAGGCCTGTGCCCCAGTTGGAATCCAGTGAAATAATCTGATCTCAAACATTCGCAGACCTTCAGTGTGTTTGTGCATACTGTGGACTGTGCTGCCAGTATACATGTATCACTGACTTTAGGACTATCAAGTCTGACCCACATGCAAAGGACATCTGGCAGCAACATAAATTCTAATCTAACTTTGAGTTGCTGTTAGTACTCAAAACTAGTACTACAAAAGAAGTATAAAAAATATGAGTAAGATACATTGTATATTTTTTGTATTTTTTTTTTTGTGGTTTTCCTTTTATTATAGTCAGTTTCATTGTCTTACCTTTAACCCATATGTGTGCACCATTCAGGAGTGAAAGAGGCAGAGACTCCTTGCCGAAATCTGGTTCAAACAAAGGTCATGTGCTTCTGAGTCATTTTTTATTTTTTTTTATTAATTATTCCTCAAATTGTGTGTGTTTTTAAAAATCTACTTTACATGTTACAAAAACGACTTATGTTAGTACCATCTCAGGATTTTCTTAGCACATCTGAAATGATCTGAAATCACTGATGTTGAGCAAGCAATGTGTCTTTTTTTCCCACACCCTACAATGCATTGCAGTGTACTATAGCTTTGCCAACCATTCTGAAAGTGACATTGCGTTGCAGTATTTCCGACAAAAATGTTAAACAGGCACATATCAGGGGAAAATGTAGTTAGGTAATATTTTCACAACATGTTTCTAAATATTTCTCAACACGGTTACTCATATGGGATTTGATTTACATTGAGTTTCTCATGCACATTTTGGCCATACACCCTCAGACACAAATGACTGCTTCTGCATAGGTGAACAAAATCAGAACATAATGCTTCAATGACTTTCCCTTCAGGGCCCCCGCTGTTTATGGACCCCTGTTCTACACATTTATCATTTGGCGTCTAATTAGAAATGGTTGGAGTGGATAAAGTACATTGATAACGTTTTTAAAAAGGCATTTGTAACATTGTGAGCTAAATACTAACCAGCCACATGTCTGCAGCAAAGAAGCACACTGTTCATTAGAAGATTCGTATAGCATGGGCTTTATAAAGCATTTACTCCTGAATTAAAAGGTTTGTGGCTTGCATACAGGTCTGGTCTCTTTGTAAACATAGCAAGAGCTGAAGGAAGTGTCCATGGAGAGGGAAGTCTGGCCAGATCTGTTTAGCTTTAGCGGTCCTTGTGACCCGATACCATAAGAAAAGCAGAATAGATTTGAGTTACATTGAAATTGAAGTGGACATTTGGCCATACGCCCTCAGACACAGCAAGATACCAATGTTTTGTTCAGACCGGCTCATGCTTCTGCACATGTGAACCAAACCACATAATGCTCTGTTGACTTTTGCCCTTATGATTCCTACTGTTTATGGACCCCTCTGTTCTACCCACTTCATCAGTTGGCGTCTCATTAAAGACATTTTGGCATTGACACCTGTCCAACCACTGCTATTTTTCTTTTTCTTACACTAATCCTTTGAAAATAAATCTCGGACTACCCTGTGTCTCTGCCCATGTCGGTTGTAGCTAAGCACTAATGTGCCCGACAGGAGGTGGTGGGAGAAGACCAGTGAGCTGGAGCCAGTCATAAAGCATTGTGAATGGGTGAGCAGCTTGTAGCAGACACCTACGGGGTTGTTAGTCGTCTGGAGCGAGGACCTTAATCCTGGTGCTGGCAGAAGTTAATAAGGGGAGTCTGCACATTTAGGCACAGCTTAAATTGTCCTGCTCGACATGGCTTACAGGAATGTCCATGTGCAGGAACACGTGTTTCAGGCTCGGTTTGTACACAAAAATAGTAAGCCATCAAATGGACAATGGGCAGTTAGTTGCAAGGCTGACATACACAGACAACCACTCACTCTCATATTCATTCAATTTAGTTTGACCAGCTGCATGTCTGGGGAAGCCAGGGCACAGTAGCACGGGGAGGACATGCAGACTTCACCCAGAGAGAGAGAACGTGTCAGTCAGCCAAAGACTCTTGAAACTTGGATCAGCGTAAATTGACCTTGTTCCAGGTCACAACCGTATGCATCACTTTTTCCATAGAATCCATTATCCCACAGCATCTGCGTTCGTAAGCATCATCTCACTCCACAACCCTGTTGCATCCCTGCAGCAGAGGTTAGCTCACTGTGTTGTGGGTGGGTATTTTCTGAGTCAAACAGTTTGTAAGTGTGACAGTGACAGTATTATCTGATTTATATTACAATGACTCATCTGACCTGCTCTGGTAGGACTGCTGAAGAGCCTGAAAACTGCACTGTGTCACGACTCTGGAGAAGTAAGAGATGATGATGTGGTTTGAAAAGCAGATAATGTTACATTCAACCAGTGAAATCCAGTCTGGTTTGGTGTGAAGCTTTTGCCTCTAGGGACTTCATGTGCTTTGATTGGCAACTTGTATGTGTTGTGCTCAAAAGGTATTAAAGTATTCATTTGCACACGTAACCCATATGAAATTGCAGATGTTTTTATAACAATTGAAAAAAACATACAATTATCATAATCCTGTTGTTTTGATGCATTTTTCCTTATGCTATTTGTCTACATTAATTTTAGACGCATGACCCGTTGCAAGAGACTTTTGACTAAGAGACCATTTCTTTGGTGAACAAATAGTCATAAAAATACTACATTTTGACTGGCCAAACATACATTATAGCATTCTTCCTACGTAATATCAATAAATCTCTCCAGCAGAGGATGTGAGAGGGCAGGGCTCACTTACTGCTTCCTGTTTCAAACCACATTTGGTTTCTGCTCTTCAGTCTTAATCGTACATTGTGTTTAGCAATTTCTGCAAGTCACTGTGGGATGTCCTTCAAGAAAAGAAATGATTCCCTGCCAGATAGCCATATTAGCTTTGTTGTTTTTATTCATTTCCACAGTGCTTCACACTTTAACTAGATCTAGCCTGCATCTTTTGCTTACATTCAGGGAAGCTTTATCTTATTTTTCTCTTTCCAAAAAACAGTGATATCAGCCATGACCAAGACCTGTCAGACAAGTCGAGAAAATGGTTGGTAACGCATTGGCCAAATCATGGTGGATCTATCTCCTCTATGAACTTTTTGGACCATTGTTAGTTTTTGTGGTTTACACAGTTCACCTGCACTAGCCTTTCAGTAAGACATGAACTTACAAATTGTGCTTAATCATTTATCCTTGTGTAAACTATAAGTAAAAACCTAATCCCATTAATGATTCACACTGATGTGACTCCTGTACAAAGGCATCAAAAACATCCACCTATCCTCCACACCTTTACCATCACAGTTCACACTGCCACTGTGTCCTTGGGCAACACACGTCACCCACTTTCCTAATGTATGTATCTTTTTAGTGTCTTCAAAAGTCAATATAATCCATTATTTTTAAATGAAATATAGCAAAAATAGGGTTGAAAAATAATTTAAAAAAATAAATAAATAATATAAAATAAAATAAAATAAAATAAAATAAAATAAAATAAAATAAAATAAAATAAAATAAAATAAAATAAAATAAAATAAAATAAAATAAAATT
>JAVQKC010006134.1:0-14787 GCA_036025475.1 Philypnodon macrostomus
GGAGCTTTGTAGTTTACCGAAGTCGTACCAAAACATTTTGACGGAGCGCCTTGAGCACCGTGTGACACAAAATCGCTTGGAGGTCAGTAAGCACAACCAGAATTAATCCATATATAAGGTGCTCCGGATTATAAGGTGCACTGTTGGTTTTTGAGAAAATTAAAGTCTTTTAAGTGCTCCTTATAGTGCGGAAAATACGGTAGTCTCCAAATGGGGGCTACACATGATCAATATGGCTTTTGCCAGGTTAGCATTTTTGAGCAGCTTGGATTATGGGCTTGTATAGTCATCTTTGCTAAATTGCCACATCAAGTATAAAGTACGTCCATGCTAAAATAAATAAATAAAGTAAAAAAATACTGAGGTGCTGCTAGTGTAGGAAAGTATTTACTACCAGTTTGCACTCCTTGCACTCCTTGCACTCCTTCTTGCCCAATGAATGTCGATATAGTCCACAAAGCTAGTTACATTTTTGTGATGTAACATAAGCAACAAAAGCTAATGGAGTTTGTGGATGTGGTTGTTTGTTAACTGGGAATTCCTCTTTCTTTGTCTGTCAGTTTTTCCTCTGTGTGCGTCCAGTGCCTCTTTAAACCTTACACTGTTTGAAATAAGGAAGTGCCCTGCCTGTTTCTGATTGGCTGCTTCGGGGGAAAGAGGCGGGGTTTTGTCGGTGCAAGCGACGTGCGGGGTATAAAAGCCAAGCGGAGGCAGGAGGCTGTGCGACTCAGATGTGGTTTGTCTTGACGGCAGACACATGCTTGTAACATGAACAGCGATGCGGGCAGACAACAGAGGTAGAATGCAGTGATACAGGTAATAGGTAGAAACAGAAGATAGTTAGGAAAGAAATGGATGAATTATGATTATTTTAGCTTCAAATTGTAAGATATTTTCTGTAATCACTGGGAGGGTTGAGCTAGATCTAGGTTATACCTGGTTTAGTCCAATAGACCTAGTTTAGACAATGAAAGACTCACTATGTATTTTTGTGATGACACAGGTAAATAGATGGAGACAGGCTAATTGTTGTATGTTAAGGGAATAATTGCAAGGTTAACCTACAGACCACTATCGCAAAATTACAGTGAGAAGGTTGGTAATGCTGGTGCTATAAAAAAAAAACATCACAGAGGAAAAATGGGAGGTAGGTGGCGAGATGTGCATGTCGCAGCCTGAACGGGCGAAGAGAAAAGACATGTGATGGAGAGATGCACAGAGGAGGGCAAGAGCAGTGTATGTCATCTGGTGAACAATACCAATGACACATCTGCGGGGCTGTTGACTGGACATGTTCTTTTTAATAGCCGCTATAATCATTAATAACTACTATCTATTGCAGCTCGATTTCAAAGTAAAGACCAAACCGGTGTGTGTGTGTGTGTGTGTGTGTGTGTGTGGCCAATTAACAGACAGAGAAGTGGAGTCGGCGCGGGAGAAACCTTGGTCTACTCTTCAGTGCCATGAATAAGTGATGGTGTGAAGGAGCGACAGTCAGAGGCGGGAGGGGTTATAGGATGCATTTTGTGCATGAGTGCTTTCCTGGGACCCCCTAGATCTGGTACTGTATGAAGCTATAGGGTTAGGACACATGATTTTAATAATACTAAGGTGGAAACATATGTGAATCTCGTTAGGTTTAGTTTACTCCTGGTGTAGACTTGGATTAGACCTGGCGTCCTGCCTAAGTCCCGGTTTGGGCCGAGTTTAGACCTGGCTTCTTGATACATAAATCATTACAAGACTTTTCTAAAACATATTCGTATTTCATATATCAATTAACATATTGGAAAATAACAGAAGGCATTTGTAACCTCAATAGTGCAGCAGTTCTTAGCAGTGCTTTGTTGCTCTGTGGCATGTGTGTGTTTGACATTAGGATGTTTATGGCCCAGGGGCAAGAGCAAGGAAGCGATAGAGGAGGAGGCAGAAAAACATCAAGAGGGAGGACTAGCTTTAGTCCTGTAGTCCTTTAAGTCTGTATTTAGTCCTGGTTTAGACCTGATTTGATCCTGTTTAGACCTGATTAGGGGGAGTGAGATAGGGCAGAGGAGATGGAATAGGAAAGATGGTTTAGTCCTGATTTAAATCAGCTTCAGACCTGTTTATTTCTGGTCTGGTTTAGTCCTGGTTTCAGACCTTGTAAATTAGGGTGCACAGGAAAAAGGGTGTGGAGGGTTTACCACCAGTCCAGCTATGTCTGTATTTAGCCCTGCTTTAGTCCTGGTTTAGTCCCATTTAGTCCTGGTTTAGACCTGGTTAATTAGAGGGTGCTAAGGGAAACATAGAGGAGGAGACAGAAGAGGGAATATCTGATTTAGTCCTGTTTAGTTCTGGTTTAGTCCTGTTTAATCCATATCTAGTCCTGGTTTAGACTTGGTTAATCAGTGAACACGATAGAGGAAGAGACAGATGAGGACGATTGCAATGGAGGACCAGCTAGAAAACAACTATGGCTGAAAAGGCGGGAGTATGTAGTAAGTATGTAGTCATTGAGAGCCGCGGGCAGTCTCTCGTGTACACGCTCTCTTTACCCCCCCCTTCATCGCCCACCTCCCCCTCAGAGCAGATAAAAGCAGTCCCCGTCTCCACGACAATAACGACCATCAGAGCTTTCCTACCTGCTTCTTTCTTTCTTTGTAGCAACAGAGAAAGATGTGTGAGCCGGGCTGTGTGCTAGCGCCCCCTGTAGCCCACCCGGCTGAGCTTGCAGTGGCTTGTGTCGCGGCTGGTTTCTCTTTGTATGAAGCGATCACATGGTGCGGTCTCACAGGAGCGGAGCAGCTGGATGAGGAGGAGAGGAGAGGGAGGTGTACGTTGTTAGAAAGGACATTAGCTTCATGTCGTTTCTTAAGGCAGCACTGTAGCGATTGAGGAGTAAGTTCCATGCAATCCAGATATGATGTTTTGCTACTAGACTGTGTTGAATGACCTCCTTCAAGTCAAAAGATGAATTTTCTATACTTTATCCTTGTTACCTTTACAGATAATTAAAGTATTTTACTATTTACTGTATTATACCATTTATGTTCTTGTAGTCAGTTGGTAAGATTGGTGTCAAGAACATTTAATGATAAGATAAGCTTTATTTGTCACATGCACAGTGAAATATATAGATTTTGGACCAATGTTGGATAGACTTTGGTCAACAAAGTCATCATTATTGTGACCGAGCCAGGAGATATACAAACATTATTACTTCCCTCTTAATTTCTGGAGCTTATCCTGGCAACTTTAGGCTTTAGGTGGGGCATAGCCTAGACACTTAGGCAATGGCCATGTACTTGCAGGGTTGACACGTAGACAGGAAACCATTCACTCTCACATTCACTTACAGCAATTTGGAGTTACCAATACTCCACACACAAGCATGTCTTTGAAGGGTAGGAGGAACCCAGTGTGCTAACCACTGAGCCGCCATGCACGCCATATAGAACAACAGGTATTTCAAAGTAACCCTTCTCAATGGTGTCTACTCTGAGGCGGGAGATGCTTGAGTACATCGACATCATATCACCTTAAAGGTTTGTTACTAATGTCACAGAAATAGTTATGAAGAAGAAGATATCCACAATTTGCTCAATTTTAAATGACCACTGTTCTATACATTCTTGAATAGGCGCAAAATACATCTCCTCAAGTAACTCTAGCACACAACATACCCACATCAACAACATACTTAATCGATTTAACACCAAGTCATATTCGTTCATCAATACTATAATAACACACTCGAAGAAATCATTTTTATGACAAATGCCTTAACTTCACCTGTTTATTTTTCTCTTTATTTACCTTCACGCCTCACCTCTATCAGTCTTTTCCATGGCCTTTGCTGACACATTATTACGAGTGTTGGCACATAACTGACACCAACCGCAGTGCGATATAATGAAACCAGCTCCACGGCGCTGCTCCGGAGGTCAAAAACTCAGTGGGCCGCCTCTTAGTTCATGATATCAGTTTTCTGATAAGCTTTAAAAGCTTTAACTCACATTGGCCCTATAGTACATAATTTATTTAACATGGACGCATGCATCAGGTTATTGTTTCTGTGAAAAAGGCAATATATATAAAAAAATACATTTCAGTAGATAATCTATAGTTTACTAGTGAAAACTGATCAAAACCAGGACTAAACGCAGGTCTAACCAGGATTAAACCAAAAGTAAACTGGGGAAAGATCAGAACTTAACCAGAACTAAACCGCAGCTAAACCAGAACTAAACCAGGACTTAACAGAACTATTCCCGAACTCCACTAAAACTAAATCAAGGCACAGGACTAAACCAGGGCTAAAACAGGACTAAACCAGATTAAAACCAGCCTTAACCAGGACTAAACCATCAACCCAATCAAGACTGAATTGGGGTTTTTTAAACTTTCTGATAAAACTAATATTTGTGTTTGTGTCAAAGTCAACATTTTTGTGATGCATTCAGTTTTCTAACATGTTATATATGTCTATGTATGTGCTATCCTGTATATTGTGCATCCCTAGTACAAAGGCTTAGGACAGGCACCTTTGTGTAAAGGTCTGCTGCACTAAGAGTATGTATAACTCATATTTGTTTGTGTGAATGTGTGCATAGCTACATTAGCAGATGTGTTGGGCTCCAAGTCATTTATATGATAATGATGTCATTTACCTTCGAAATGCATCTTCCTCAACACGACCAAATAGGGCTTATCCATACTGCCAGCTCTGTGAATATGAGTGGAGATGGATACGGATGGATACGGCTCCGACACCTGTATCCACTGATATATCAAGATGAATTGGATCTGCATTTGTGTGTGTGTGTGTGTGTGTGTGTGTGTGTGTGTGTGTTTGTGAGAGTGACCTGTCGCTGATAGAAATGGGAAATTGCAGTGTTTTTGAGGAAATGCAGAAGTCATTTGCCAGAAGTCCATATAGCTCACTTTTGTTGCTAACTTGGATAGCATGAATAGTAAAAGTGTGTTTATTTAAGATTATAGCTTAGTCGCTATAGCTTTAGATGCACATTTAGCTTTAGCCACCCTGAGTGTTGAGATAATCAAAGAGCTTCTAAGCAGGCCTCCAACAATATCTGGAAATTATTGCTTCAGAAAAGGCTGCTTTAACTGCAATACATTTTTATCTCTGTGCACATCATTACACTACACTTGGACTTTGAAACCTAAGTATACAGTAAGGAAGTCCTAGAATGACTATTTTGTTCCTATTATAGATTTACTTTTAACTCAATATGTTTGTGGTTCTGTAAATTTGAAGTTACTGTCCTAACTGATTATGGGATAGAGGATTATAGACCAGCAAGGTTTCTCTAACGGTCATTAGTGTGTTAATCTGTTTAAAAAATCCTCCAAAACATTAAAGAGACATAATCCATGGTTTAGCGCTGGTTAGTCTTGGGTTAGACTTTCTTAGTAACGTAAATGAAGTTCATCACATGGTTCTCGGAAAGCCAAATAAATATTTAGTATTATTAAAGTGGTTAAAATGTTTAAGGTTATGGTATAGTTCATTGGCCCCATGGGGAAATGTGTCCTCTGCATTTGATCCATCCTTCATTGCCGCTGGGGCGTCATGTCAGGAGCAGTGGGCAGCTGCAGTACAACACCCACCCATCTGAAGGACTTGGCTGAGAAACTGCTTTTGGTCTCATTTACAATCCTTGAAAACTCATATTTGGAGACTCCCTCTTTTCTAATTAACACAGTAACAATAAGCTGTAATTTTTGTCATGGACTCTCAGTCTGACCCAGCCCTTCAGCTTTGGAGCAGCTCTCACCTGCATTAGGACACAGGAAGCCCCTCATAAAGCCAGTCACTGTTTATTTGTCTGGTGTCCACAGACTCAGAATAACCACCACACTTTGGTGATAACTATCATTAACACTCTGATTACAGGTCTGAGCATCTTAAAATAATACATACACTCTGGGCCACTGGATCAATACTGTTGCATGCTGGGTAATGACGGGTCTCTCGGCTCAGCACACTCTGCACAGGCACGGGTCTGTGAGCACTGTTCAAAGGTAGCACTGTCTTGCACTTTGTGCAATGGGATCTTACTGTGTGAGAAGAGGAGTTGGTGTTTTTGTATGGTGGATTACCCAGAGGAATTGGAAATGGCATGTTAAAGTCTAACTTGAAAAGCACAATATTTGTTTAGACATTTGTTAGATCTCATTATGTCTTATAGCTAGTTAGAGTACCCACAATGCAAACACTGTAACACTTGAATTGTAAGGTACAGCCCGGAAACCATTTTGTCTTCATATATCTATTCTAGTGTTATAGATGTGATTGAGAAATTACCCAAAATACACTTTGTTATGGCTACATTAGGGCTAGTATTATGTACTGATAATTATTGTTTAATTGATGCAAGAGCAAGTTAGTAATAAGGCACAAACTCATCCAAATACACATGTATGTTGTTGTTCAAACTTAAATACAAATATAATGTATTTGTAAATACAACTATAATGTATTTGTAAATACAACTATAATGTATTTGTATTTGCATGCCAAAACCTTAAACCCTTTTGAGCCTCAATAACTTGCAATAATATACAACCAAATAAATAAACAAACTAACATCTGCTTTACTAGAAAACTAAATTAAATATGTTTAGTATTATCAAAGGTAGACACAAAATATACCCAAATTATACATGTATACTTATTGGCCACTATATAAAGTGTATCTTTATTGCTGGATAATACATATCAACCAGCATGGCAACAGCTCAATACATTTAGTCCTGCTGAAGTACAAACAGAACATCTTAGATGTACAAGAACACATAATTAAAATGTGTTTGGAGGCCCTGCATTAGCTGTTCTTTTACAAATAGGCCACCATTTTCAATACAAAGTACAGCTCCCCAAATTACAGACTAAAATAAGTAGTGCAATCAATCCCTGTGTGTACATTCTGCACGCACATGTTGCACTTTCTGTATTTGGTTCGTGGCTCGGACTTTGTTCCTTGCAGGTCTGTCCAGCTCTGAGCTGTGTGTTTAGGCTGAGCAAACACGTGGGCACACACATTTAAAGAGCTACAGGGTGGACTATTCCTGCATGACCTACTTATCCACCGACAGATATCATAGAGACAGGCGGCCGTGCAGACGAGCGGAGAGAAACGACTGTCTGGACACAGCACAGTCAGGTGAAGCACAGAATAGGTGACAAGGGTATACATGCCAGGGAAAATTATCATATTTATTTAACCAGCAGAGACATGCTTAACATGTTGGTGGGATAAAACATGGAATTCTTATTTTAGATTTTCCTTTCTTCAACAACATGTGACCTGCTGCTTTTTCCACACTTCTTCCATTGTTTTTCTGGATTTCTACATCTATTCCAAGGTCAAGCTAAGATCAACAACATTTATACTTTTACAAAAGGACCAATATATGTCTAGTAGACCGTATTGGTAAACTGAGGGGTGACACCTATAATAAGCAAAGTGAGAATCTGAGTCAAAATACACATCACCAAAAAAATGTAAAATACAAAAATAAAAACGTGTAGTAGCACATGGATCGCTTAGTTTAACCATTTTGATTTTCTCTAGTTTGAACTAGCTCAAGAGTTTAGTATGTAATTTAAAGTTAGTTTAAGTTTAATAAATATATAATTTTTATGCCCATATAAAATTCATATTGTGGTAAAAGAATTGTAATCGCCGGTTATGTTTTTGAACAGTTAATCTGTGGCTAGTAAAATGGTGAAATGGCTGGTAACTTTTGGTATATTTGAATAGTTTTCAGTGGCCAGTGTGATTTAAAAAAGCCGGAGTCAAGGCCAGTCAACCTAAAAACAAAAACAAATGCATAACAGGCTAATCTTTCAGCTCTGTACATTCTGACCAAGATCCTGGCTCAAGATCTGGATAAGGGTCCCCGGGAGCTGCACTGCGATCGCCTACTGCTCCTGACAGGTTCCCCAGTGACATTGAGGGATGGGTCAAATGCAGTTGACAAATATCCTTATGGGGTCAATAAACCTTAACCTTATGTACTGAACATGAGGTGACTGGTATGGTGACAGCGGTGTAGTTAGTGTAGTTAGTGGGATTGCTCTGGTGTGGCCATTGATCTGCAGGACTAAGGACATCTGGAGCACACAGCAGCTGAAGGTTCACTCATCCCGGGGATCGCACACTTTTACTACACACACTCACAAAAACCATCCGCACCGTCTCTAGCCTCTACTGCTGCTGCCAAGTCGCCATCAGGGCCCCTCCACTCGCTGTTTCCATAGCAGCCTCTCTCTCCTCTCTCTGGTGCATACTCGCTCGCCCCCTGTCTCAGTGCATAGCCAACAGTGTGAGAGAAGAGAAAACTGGTGAAAAACAGAGAAAAAACTGTGGTGGTGGTTACTGCTGCTGCTACTGGAGCATCCATAAATCTGTGTGTGAGCGTGCTCCACCAGTCTGCCCTCACGACTGGGTTTCCAGGCAGCCAATTGCACGCGCTCCTTCTGTGGCACATTGCCCAACCCAGCCAATCAGACAGCACCCCCCGAAACGCACGGCCACAGTTGAATACTAACATCTGACACACAAACAGGTTTCACCCACCACGGCGCCCACAAAATTTAGCCCTAATTTCCACAAGTTTACCTCTTTACCTCAGTCTCGCTGCCTTCTACCAAGTCTCTTTTTTCTCTCTCCTGCCCATGGCTGTTCTGTACCTGCTTCTTTGGCTGAGAATGGTTTGAAAAAGATACAATAACTGTGCAAAAATGCCTTATTGATAGTGGTCAGAGACTGGTTTGAGACAACATTATCTCACATAACCACCTGAGAAGAGTTTCTATTTTGATCCATTGTGGTTTGTAGTTTGTGTTGCACAGTAACCAATCAGAGTCTTAGCATGAGGAAGTCATGTGATGTCTTGGTGAGTCCACACTTCCTGTTTTTGGCAATGAAAAAGATATACCTGGAAAACTGTCACTTCATTGAAATTTAGCACTGATCGGTGTCAAAACATGGTAATGAGGGCCCCCAAGGTTTTGTAGAATGGAATATTAATATTATTAATAGAACAACAAAATCTTTTAGCTTTATGTAATGAATTGCTGAATTTAGGGATGCACCGATATGGAATTTCTTGGCCGATGCCGATATTTAAATAACTCATTTGGCCGATAACGATTCCGATACCGATATTCTGTAACGTTTTAGAAGAATATGTTTTTTGAAACTAAGAAATCTACATCTAAAACTACTTATGTATATATTAATCCATAAATATTTGATACTTTTTGAATAGGGCTTTCTCTGGCTGTTTCTAATCCTAAATATTAGAAGTTATCCTATTAGAACAACTGATTAACCTAAATTATATTATCGGCCAATACCGATGTTGAGCTGATATATCTGTGCATAATTAGCTAAACTACATTATGATCGCAAACGTTTTTTCTTATTTATTACGAGTATTTGAAAGCTAGACTAAACATGACCAAACACAACTAATATAAATTATTGATATCAATATGGAGCCCCTTTCCACCTCCTTGGTCCCATAGCAACTGCACTGGTTACTCTCCCTGATATTATGCCATTCATTTTTGACTTCTTCCAATCTCCTAATTTTCTCTTCAGCCCTCAGTTGTTCTCGATCTACTTCCTATGTGATGTTGGCTGTTTTGAATGTCTTTTGATGCTGTGTCCTGAGTGCAAGCAGGTGTTGGGCAAGCGCTAACACACACACTGACACACACACACACACAAACAGACCAGCTTTCAGACCAATGACCATCTGTCCACCGAGCCAGGCATCCACTCTCAACATTTCCTCTTTCATCATCTCTTTCTGACACTCAGGCAACAGTTATTACAGATAATGTTTGGTCAAAATGAGGCTCTTGTCCACAGTCTATCGCTGATTCGACATCATTGAAAGTCCATGACAACACACTTAAGCCCCAAATTACCATCAACAGGAGGTCGGCCTCCTGATCACCTGATTGGTTCTCATTTGTATGTTGCACTGGCTGCCAATAATGATACAAGAGTTCTAATAACTATGGTTTTCATTGGTGATTAATGTTTGAATTGCCATAGCCACTTGACCTTCATTATAGGTTAACCTAAAGACAAGTGGGTAGGAGGAATTTGGGGGATTTCACTAAGTAGCACTCAACAATAATTCATTCATTGTGGTCTACCACCGCCATATTGAGCAAGAATTCCTCTATTAATCATCTTAATTTAGTCTTATATACTAGTCTTGTGTAGGTATTGTCTGAAATTATTGGCTTTTTAATTATTTCTGAAGAGGAGTTTCTATTTCGACCCATTGTGGTTGATTTAGCTTGTATGGGACAGTAACCAATCAGAGTTTGAGCAGGAGGAAGTCATGTGATGTTTTGGTGATTCCACACTTCCTGTTTTTTAGCTATGATTGATATCGCATACAGAAAAGGATGCATGGAAAACATTATTTCACAGTGGAGAGAGGCAAAATTACTCAAGAATATAATAGATATATTAATGCATTGACTCCAGAAGCCATTTTTCAACTACATGGGGCCAGTGTGAATTATTTATACTGTATCTATTTAACCCAGGGATAATTTCTTATGTGCTTTTTCATGTTTTCATGTACGACTATGTCAAGGGTTTACAGAGAATGGTTCGAAAAAGATACAATATCCAGTGAGTGGCAGTTCTGTTGGAGGAAAAAAAGCCTAGTTGATGCCAGAGGTTAGAGAGTGTTTTGAGATAATAGAAATGCATCATTAGCTCAGCAGCAGAAGAGTGCCAGTTTATTAGGTCTACTTAAGAGGCCATTGAGTGTTTTTTTTAAATACAAACATAGAATTTTCCCCCCACAAACAACTTTTTAAATTTAACCATTGCCTTTCTTCTTATAGCGTGCAGTTTTCCATTGTTACCAGTTGCTCACCCTCCAAGTATAAGGGCGAGAGTTAAGAGGTGGATCTGTTGATTTACTAAAGGCTCAAACACGACCCGTCTCTCTCCGCCCACTCACACTTCCTCACTCCCCCCCGCACCCCTCACCCCCCTCCCGCTGGCGTGATGGTACAGCTCCAGAAACAGGAAGCAGCCGCAGGTCTATAAATAGAGAAGAGCCGCTACGCCAGGAACCACACACAGCTCTCCCCTCTCAACCCTCCCCTTAGTTTCTGTCCTTCTACTTCTCCACACCCCTGTTGTACTTCAAATTTAGCCTAAAAACACATGCATTTTCAACACAGAGATTCTTTGCTTATAGTGCATTGTAAAAGAATAGTGAAGCATTCAACCTTTAATATGAACATACACCATATGACCATATTTGGGAAAAGCAGGAAGTTCAAGCTAAATGTTTACTCACAACAATGAAGCTAGTAATGCTAATAGATTGTGGAATATCATCTAATAGTATTTCTTTAATCTGAAGCCTAATGTAGAAGTCCCTGCTCATTCAGGCCATAGAACAAAAAGGTCGATATAGGGGTTCTACCTCTATTGGACTGGACCAAGAGTAAATCAGGTCTAAATCAGGTCTAATCTAAGACTAAATCAGGACTGAACATGACCTGTAAAAGAAACTCCCAGAGAGCCGAAGAGACAGAGGGATGGCTCGTCTCTCCTAGTCACCCCAGTTACCTGGTTCTTCATTCACCGAAGCAACAAGAGACCTAAAGATTGTGCCTTGTGTATGCGTTTTATGTAATTGCATCCCTAAAGCAGCAGATGGCGCTAGACATTGAACAACAGGAAGTGACATAATGTAAATCCCTGCTAAGCTATTGCTAAGCTAGCCCTGTTACGCCCCCTATTAGCTGACTTTTTTATTAAATGTCCATCCTATTTAAGTTTGAGGCCGAACATTTGGCCAGTACTGTTGATTGAACTCTTTGATGTTTGTGGTTTTGTACATTCGGGGGGTTTGTAACTTTTTGAAGTAAATGCCCTAGCGGCTAATTACGCTATTGTACACTATATACATCAAAAGAACAGAGATGAGCAAAGTCAAAGACCGGTCAGGCAACTTCAGACGGGCGATGGTCGCTTTGGTGTACGGACAGCTCAAGACAGGAACACAACTGGAGTTCAAACTACAAAAATGCCCTGCTGTCTGTCATTTTAATGCATTTGGGCAATTAAGATGGTAATCAAAGCTCAAGTTTGGCATAACATATGAATGGTTTGCAAAATGTCATCATGCTTGTGAGGACCGCTGATATAAAACAGAAGGAAGGCAAATCTAGTGCTGTTATAAAGCTTTTACATTCATGAATCATGTACAAGTTGGTATTTTGTAATGCAGCAAGTCCCTATAGAGCCCCAGACCTCCCTTTCCTCACCAGCTAACCTGACAGCAGCAGATCATTTGGTCCAATATTCTTCATAGTCAGTGGCACAAACACAAACTGGGCCTACTCTGTTATTGTGTAGAGGGTGGGGATGGAGGGTTAGAGAAGGAGGAGGAATGAAAAAAGTGATAGTTTTCCTTGGCCGGTAGGATTTTATGTCATGTCAGCATGTTGGAAAGTGCTGATGACACACACACAAGCTTCTTTTTACTTTCTTAGGTGGATTGAAACATGATTGAGCCAATAATGCTGTAAGGGACGGCAATAAGCTTGAATTACTGTTGTAGAAATGCATGCTCTTCATGTGTTATCAATAAACTAGCCCTCTATTTTGCCACAGATGTGATAACGCTTTCTGCAATTATTTATTTTTTACCTTGGGGACATATGCTCAACAAAAAAAAAGAAATTAGTACTAGTATGTTAGGCCCAATCTAGAAATAGGGGTGAACGGCGCTTTAGTGAGTAGGTTGTAGGCTCCATCTCTCAGAGTGAAGTCTATATGTCCTCCCTGTGTTACTGTGGGTTCTCTCCAAAAAACACACCCTCTTATTCAATGAGTTTCCTTTCTTGTCATGGCTATTGACATTGTAGATTCACACTGAAGGCATCAAAACTATGAATTAACCCAATTGGGAAATATGTACGGAACAAAAAAGTGTCAAACAACTGAAAATACGCTTTATATTCTAGTTTCTTCAAAGTAGCACCTTTTGCTCTGATTACTGCTTTGCACACACTCTGCATTCTCTTGATGAGCTTCAAGAGGTAGTCACCTGAAATGGTGTTCACTTCACAGGTGAGCCCTGTCAGGGTTCATAAGTGTGTCCAAACTTTTGGTATGAACTCACTTCGTCACAAATTGCTTTATCTATTTTTCCCCTAAGGCTGTAGCATATGAAGGGTTGCACAACATAGAAAATGATACTGTTGAGGTGCGAAAAGTAGTAAGAGTACAACTACTACACCACTGTACCTGGCCCTGAATCGTCACAGCGCTGTCCAGTGTGTGGTGCTGATGTTCTCACCAGTTCTGCAGCTGGTCCACACAGGCGTTGGGAGGACCTCCGATACAGGCGATCTGCTGCCTCTGCTTCCACTCAGGCAGCTCTTCAGAAACCAGCTCAGCGATTAGAAGCTGGGTCACATGAAGGAGTCTCTCCAACTGCACCACCACATCCTAGACAAGAGCAAACCCACCTCACTCTCCACCATCACCACCACCACATCCTGGACAAGAGCAAACCCACCTCACTCTCCACCATCACCATCTCAACAGCAGAATACATCTCTATCAACACTTCAGCAACAGAGCCATCTTTCACTCATCACCATCACCACATCATCAGCAAACCATCTCACTCAACCATCACCATCTCAACTGCAGAATTGATCTCACTCTCCTCTATCACCACCATCTCACTCCACCTTATCACCACCTCAGTAGAAGAACCATCTCACTCCCCTCCATTCACATCAGCAGCAGAATCATCTAACTCTCCTCCATCTCCACATCCGCAGCAGAACCATCTCACTCTCCTCCATCTCCACGTCAGCAGCAGAACCATCTCACTCTCCTCCCTCACCATCTCAGCAGCTGAACCACCTCACTCTCCATCACCACGTCAGCAGCAGAATCTCACTCCCTCCATCTCCACGTCAGCAGTAGAACCATCTCACTCCCCTCCATCACCACCTCAGCAGCAGAACCATCTCACCATCCACCACTCACCTGTCGTTTGGCCTTCAGCTCCAGACACATTCTACTGAGGTTCATCTTCTCCTTTTCCAGCTCCTTCTGCGTCATCCCGTTCATTTCATGTTCTAACACAAAATCATGAATGTTATAATTCACAAAGCACTGTATTATTAGTTGTGTATTACGCCTTACCTCTGTTTTTGAGCGTGTTGAGGTTGAAGTTGTATTCATCTTGCATTTCCTCCAGATTTTTAATGTTGTGATCTACCACCTGAAAGACAAAAATGACTTTAAAATGTATATCACGATATCTAGACCCAATTTATACAGCCACTAGATATAATACCTGTCAATATAGTTCAATATAGTGGGGGGCACAATTAAAAAAATATATTGTAATTAATTAGAAGCTTTGTAATTAATGACTCTCAGTTAATTCACTTGAGTCTGGCTATACCCTGTTTGTTTGTACCACACTTTCCACCTTTACCCTCTCCTTCAACAGGCCACGCGATGCACTAGTCTTCCCCTCAACGTTCTCTCGCTCTGACGCGCCATTTGACACAAGAGCTGATGCGCTCCTGTGACCATGTACATGTACATACAAATATGCCTTGTACCTAGGCCTATTACAAAAACTAGGCCTGTGCTGTCGTCCCCGACAGCAAGGTGTATATCGGCGAAAACGGCCCCGTACGTCTGCCCCGTACGTCTGCCCATACGTGCTACAACTGTTACCAATGGGACCTTA
>JAVQKC010006190.1:0-23236 GCA_036025475.1 Philypnodon macrostomus
TCTCTCTCACAGTGGACATGCACCTACGATGAAAATTTCAGACCCCTTCATGACTTCTAAGTGGGAGAAATAGCAAAATAGCAAGGTGTTCAAATACTTGTTTTCTTCACTGTAGATCAATGCTCACATTTGACGATTAGGCTTTTAATATGAAAAGATTAGAGCTGCCCCGAAAGGATTAAATGTTCATTTGTGGACTACTGATGTGTGGCCATTACTCTTGACAGGATTAAGTAAACTCATTAGGCAGAATTTGCATCCGGAGTTAATTAGGTGTGTACATTTGGAGAATTGAAAGGATCCAGAAGGTCAGACTTTTGTTTTTACTTCCTTTCATGATGATTAAATGAGTCCTTTTAACTTTCACCAGTATGGGATAAGATATTAGATTTTGCCAAATTCATTTGCAAGCCAAAATGTCATACATAGCACATAGAAATGAGTGAAAAGAATCATTGCAATATACTTATTTAGATTAGGTGACTGACAAGCTAACATTTTAAAGATATATATTACTGATAATAACAATCAATCTGATTTATATAGCACTATTCTAGGTAAAGTGCTTTTCCAATTCAGTCCACAATCACACACTGATGGTGGTAAGCTACCTCTAGCCTCTAGCTGCCATGGGACAGACTGATGGAAACCTGACAGAAGCTGCCTTTTTTGAAGCAGGAATGTGCAATAAATGACTATGACAATAAAACATGTCGAGTCCAGCATGTTGTCACACACTCGGTCACCACTGACCAGAAGAGAGTAGTGATAGCAAATAGCTGGCTCTTATGGTCACATTATACCAATGGTCCAATATCTTCTATTACATGCCATACTGCGATGTTCATGGCCATAACAGGCTCAGAGAAATCCACCTGCCTTGACAGTCCAACTGGAGTCCATATGTCAGAGGGAGGCTCGATGGCCCCGGCATTTCACACCGGGGTCAATCTCTCAAACTTAATGGCACTCGTGGGTCATGTGACCACCAAGTGCAGGGGGAACACTCGTTACAGCAGATAGGAGCAGGAAATGATTATCAGCAGGTCAATTTATGCAAGTGAGAGGGGGAACGTCAGAGCAAAGGGTCAGTGCACATCCATATCTCTAGGCATTAAAGATTGACATGCAAACCAGAGAGGAACCCCGCGCCCCGCTTCACTCACTCAGGCATTGCTCCATTTAAATATCTGACAGACGATGAAAGTGCAGCCATTAAAATGTCCACCGTGTGCTTCAAGAATGAAATGGGGAAGATAAAAGAATTCCCCTGGGTAATCAAGAGGGCCATGAATTAGCCCCAAGTTTTATGTGTGGGTGGGTGGAATAAAGTGTGTATGCATGTTTAGCAGCATTTGTTGTTTCTGATTTGGAAGAAAAAGATAAACAATCGCATATCAAATGAGCCAAGACATACAGGCCACTTTATTAGGTAGACCTTTGGAGTGGCACTCGGAGTGGCCCTCTGCTGCTGTAGCTCAATGGCTTTATGGTTTGTCATCTTGTGGTATACTGAGCTAATGCATTTTCGCACACAAAATTGCCACTTTTCAAAACATCCCCTGTAAACCCTTGACACGGTTGTATGTGAAGATCCCAGTATATCAGTATTTTTTTAATTCTTTGAATGGGCCACCTGGCAACAGGAAGCAACCCATCTTCAAACACATCACATAAATCCCCTTTTGTCTTCAATTGATTGAGCTCGAGCATGTAAATGGGTCTACATAATAAAGTGGCCAGAGAGTGTACATGCTGCGGTGCTTGTGGCTGTATGCACCTCCTGTATCCTTTTGTGAGGACTTTCAGTGAACATCTAGCAAAGAGACAACCCAAGGGCACATCCTGAGCAGGAAAGATTACACTGCCTCCTCCTGGGAAACCACATGAGCTCCACAATGTATAAATGAAAAAGAAAAAGACATATGTAAAAACAGCACATTGTGTAAGGATGGTATGTTCCTTGTTTGACAGTAGGTGTGCTTATAATCCAAGAAAATAGACACTGAAGTAAGGCCTCATCATATTTATCAACTTTCATTTTATAGTATGCATGAGACTTCCCACTATCAGATAAAGTTTCTAAAGCCATTTAATCCATGCTTGATATAAGCTGTCAGGGAACCATGCTCACTGTCTTTTTGGACTTGTGCAGGGTATACAAATAAAAAATAAAATCAAATGTTTACCATAGGATTGCATTAAAATATGGTTGAGTCCAAAGGCTGCACGTCTATCAGTTGTGCACAGATACTGTTGTAAAACGAGTCAGTGCAGCAGCGAGTAGGTCACATTTTCATTGCTTGATTTGTGTTTGCCATAAATCTCCTTTTAAGCTTCCACAGGCAAAGCATTTAACAGTTTGTAATAGATATATATCATCATTTAACACTAAACATTGATATGAAATCTCAAAACAACTTTATGAATAAAAAAACTCATTGAGCATTGAAATTTAACTTAACTTAAGACAGTTATTAAGTCGTTAATAATTACTTCACACTCATACTTTCCAGAAGGTGTAAGAGAGCATGTTTTAAGATGGCTATAATATTGACACATCCTACCTTCAGGTCACTCACTCAATCCAACATTGTCCGTAAAGTTACATAATATAATATAATATAATATAATTTTTGTCTTTCCTGACATGACCTATGGTTCTGCCAAGTTTCATTTTCCTACCATTAAAAAAATGTGCAGCCACCTCCCATAGGCGTAATGTATTTCAATTTTCCAGGGGCTGCCACTGAGACATTTTCTTTATTTATTTTTCACCGACTTCAATTGAATACAATTTTCACCGACCTTGATTTTGGGTCCAATAAAATTGAGCTTTCGTTCACATTCACTGGGTCAATTTTGCGATTGAATTGTAGTAAAGAATAATAATGGCTGCTTGCCAGGCTTGGGCCTAAAAATCCCACAGTTGTGTTTCCTTGAGTTTTAGGGGTTCATTTGTGCCAGCAGTTAAGGTGTTAAGTGGTCTCCGAGGTGGGCTAGACTGATGTAGGCTGTGGAGGATGGCTGAGGTGAAAGGGTTAGGACAGAAGCGAGCACAGCTACAAGGGCCCCTGTCCCAGGCCAGGCTGTGAGTTGCAGCCCTGTGCTGATAAGACTGTAATAGTCCTCCTTAGAGGACCCAGGGCTCTGCTCCCCTTATTAGTCATTTATCACACCTGGCAGCCTCACTGAACCATAATTACTCTTCCCTTATCCCCCCACACTGTCATGTCCATAAGAGAGAGGGGGTGCAGCGGGTGGGGGAGGGGGAGCTGGAGAAACAGTGTTTGCAGCGTCTGGACTTGGAGAAGGACAGAGGAGTTAGCAGGTGAATGAAGAAAGACAAAATGTAAGTGAAGAACAGTCACGCAAGGGCGTGTCTACTGGACAAATGTATGCTGCAGGCATTATGGTACAGTACATACCTGGAACATTTAAAGATGAAGATAAAGTAGCCACTGAAAAGGAACATTTAACAACCTCCCATTTAATATGCACTTTGCATGTAAGAATGGAGGGAATGTAATCTCACAAATTCACCAGACCAACCGTCTTTATGCTTCTAATGAGAACCAGTTGTTCAGACTCTGGTTCTCCTGTAACAGTTTGACAACAATCAGAATACAATACTTTTACTGGGTTAAAGGACTTAAAATACTATGCATTTGTGGCTCACAGGCTGATCATAAGCTACTCCTACTAAATAATCTGTGAGTTCTTACTATTATCTTTATCATATATCAAGTATCATATTCAGTATGTTATAAAAAATCAGTACCTGCAATAAGTCTTTCTGTCTGGTAAAAGCTGTCCTGCACCTGTCAAAACTGTTAAACTTCACACCACTGTTCCTCTGATATAAACACTGTGCCATAACTTGTCAAGACTCCTCGGCAGACTAACATTTCTTCCATGACTGATTTCCAGGGACATTTTCTGTGCAAAAGTTTAACTAGGCTGCCACGTGCCTGGCTGTCACGAAAGTGCTTGCCTTGACACTGTAAGTAGATCCAGATGTGGACCACATATGTCTCCAATCCTGAGCTGAGGTTCGCCCACTACACCCAAACCACCTAACCTCAAATAACTGGAACCAGGTCTCACACTCCAGTCGACCAGAAATCACACCTCTCAATAGGAGACAAGGACATGTGGTAGCTTTTTTGGCAACCATACAGATCAATGTTCTGTCTTTTACTATCATTGCATTACATGATACATTACTTTTAAAATTGTAGATTTTTTCTTTTTCAGCGATATGTTTATCCAGTTTGGGTAGATGTAAGAACTGGAAACAATGTTCCTATGATGATGTCTACACAATAACAAACAGCCTTTCCCGATGTGTTCCACCGTTAATGGTTTGATAAATCTGATATGGACAACTAATTGAAAGGACACGTTTGAGCTACATTGTACTGAATATGCCGTTTCTTACCCAGCCAGTCCAAAATGACAACAGTTTGTCTTCCTTCACAGATGGGGACCACACCAGGGCTGGGACAGCCAGGTCCAGATGTGCAGAGAGAGTGGGCAGTGGGAGGGAGCCCAAAGTGGGAAGAGAAATGGGAGTGCATGAATTTCTTGCTGTCATTAAAAACCCAGCAGATGTGTGAGTCCCAAAGGAAAGACATCTGGGCCCTCTCTGTAGCTGTGTGTCATCCACTCACACACACAGAAGGTGAGAAAATGGAGAAAGCTCGCGGTGGTTTAAGATCCGTATTGCTGCCTTCCTCAATTTTAAAAGGCGTTTTATGGAGCGCCTTCCTTAATAGCTACTCACTTATAAAACAAAGCTGTAATGACATGCAAATGACTCACAGGGAAACACTGTAAAGAGGATGTGATGTATGGGCCGTCTGTGCAGCAGCAACACACACAAGTATAGTGACAATGCATCGACACACAAACAACAACAGTAGTACAACAACCTCGAACAGACAGCCTCCTTTTTTCACTTTTCCCTCCATAATGAGCTATAAAATTGAAATATATCACAGGATGTTTTAACACTTTAGGGATAACTTGGTGTCCACAAATTTGCAGAAAACCCAGAGACAAAACCTTCAATATTTTTTAAATCTGTTTCAGAATATGTAATATGTAATATAATTAAATTAATCCACTGAATCCCTGCAGTTGTATGGTTAAGAAAGTGACATGAACAAATATAACGCATGGATGTTGCTGCAAAGAATAAATGCACCATGGTTGAAATTGCAGAACAGTACTGTCCGTACATCAGAAACTCAAAAGCTGCGTACGCACAAAAATATTCAGATCAACAAAAACACTAGACCTGTAAACGCATGTGTGCTTTATCGATCCCACCTGGAGCATAAGTCTGCGTACATAATGTCATGCCCTCTCCACGCCTCCATGCAAAGTGATATATGAATGAGATTACCCTAAACATGAGCCACTAATGAGTGGCTAAAAAACAGAGTCGATCCAGGCACAATTATGCATGAGTGTGGATCTCTACTGAGACGTTTTGATTGAAATAAATGCAAAGACAGAGTGAAGTCTTTCTCATTGTCTATGTTTATTATCAAACGTTCACAGTCTTGTACGGGTCGTCTGTAGGAGGTGGACAGACTTGTGCCAGATGTTTATTAAACAAAAACACAGGCATGTCAGCGGCGTGCCCGTGAGAGCGCACATGCGTGCACGGCCGAGCCGCCCCAATATCACAGATATTGATGAAAATATTAGAAAATAAAAGCTCATTTCATGGGTAACGTGGGCTTACATGATTGTGCATGGAATAAATACGTAAGTAAATGTCTAAATGCAGATCTAACGTGAATCAACTTCACCACTTCACTGTGTGGGTCGTCTTTTTGCAATGTCTCCAAATGTGTGTCCTTCAGGTACAAGGTGTGTGTAGAGGTGCTCACATTCTCACGACAGGCTGTGTTTTATAGATCACATATTTTGCGTGGAACTCCGCATACCCCACTGTTGAGCCCCGTTTGAGTATTGCTTCTGTAAATGCACTCGTGAACCATGTCCATAACCAAACTTAACTGAGCTTAACAATTTTTGGTTAGAGTGGTATTCCCATGCTGTCTTAATGGGTAAATATGCATTTCCATCTTATGAATGCAGAGCCCATTTATTGGAAGCTTTTTGAGGGAGTAGGTACATTTGTTACTGGAAATGCAAATCCTATTCTGCATGGGCTTTCTGCATTCTGACTCCAATTAGGAGAACAAACCGCAGAGATCCATGCCCAGTATCCAGAGTTGCCACCGTGCCTCACAGCAAGAGGGTCCCGGGTTCGATTCCTGGACTGGGCAGTCCTTCTGTGTGGATTTGCATGTTCTCGATGTGTCTTGTGTAGGTTTCCTAAGGGCACTCCGGTTTCCCCTACCACTAAAAACATGTACAATAGGTTCTCCGTGGGGGCCAGGCCTCCCCTGAAAAATAGGTTCTGATTCGCGGTGGGACTTTCCTGGTTAAATAAAGGTGAAATAATATATAAATAAATAATAGGTCAGCTGACAGGAAGAAGGAATAAAAGGCATGCCAGACTGTGTACAGTAGGTTAGAGCAGTGGAGCTAGCTTGTCCACTCAGTCTGACTTGGACAGTGTATGTAGTGCCTGTTCTCTTCCAGCATGTCCCCATCACCTCTTCAGCCTGTTTCCTCTTCTCCTCTTGTCTTCCTCAGTTTTGTTCGCACACTTATGTTGGCCATAAATCAGCCATTGAAAAGGAGAGGGAACAGGAGAGAAATGGAATTTCTGAGGGAGGCCTTTGTTCTTGTCTAAGCAACCATTTTGTAGGATCCACTTGAGAGCTTTAAAAGTGAAAGCTGCTGGAAATATTAGCCAAAACAGGCAGACTGGAGGTCTGATGGCAGGCGGAATTAGTAAAATTAGTCAGTGTGACAACTCGTGTCAAGTGTGCTTTGTGAGAGGTTTTAAATAGGGATGCACAATAATATCAGTTACCAATAATTATCGTCAAATAATAAGTCATTATGACATCATACAGATCATTCTGATAATAAAATTTTACATTTATGATTATTTTTGAGAGTACTCAAGTATAAATAGGTCAAGGAGAAGACAAGAGGAAATGCGAATCAGACTCGGATGGCCGTGCACAGAGACCACATGTTAGCTTGCTGCTGAGTTTTATCAAGTTTGAACTTCTGTTCTTTGCTCCAGAGGACAGCAGAGGAGTTCGTGGCCGATCGGCAAGGCAGAGGAATGAGTTTGAACCATGTTTCGAGGGCTGAGCCGGAGAAGCTAATGCTAAAGCTAGTGCTGCCGCTGTCTGTGTGGACTGCATCAAGTCGAACAGGAAGAGAGCTGGTGTGACGTGGGGATCCAGCCACTCACCTGCGTCATGGGACCAGAGCCAGAGGAGTTGGGACTCTGTGTTGTGCATCTTCAACGTTCATAAGGACAAGGAAATACTTGAGACTGGATAGGATTAATGTTTCCATTAAAGGATATGAGCTACAACGTGCGCTACCAAACATAATCGCAAGCTTGCATATAAAAAGAGGGCACTCTAAAAACAATAAAACTAAAACAAAGGTTTAAAATAATATTTTTTTGAGTTGTTATATTGTATTTGAATAATACCAAGCCTAAAACGTATTTTAGAGTTTATCTTTATTCAACTGTACACTGTAAAAATAATCACATATTTCTTTTTTGCCTGGGAAACTTCTTGAGAATCATAGCTGGCCTTCTAGACACTGTTTATTACATTGGAATGTCTCTTTCACCATAGTGTAATTGGAGTTTAAAGGGCACCTTACAAAATGTTTCAGTTTATCAGTTATAATTTGTCCAAAATGTAATTATCGTGCATCACTAGTTTTAAACAAATCCATTATATCTGCATTTACAATTGTTTTTCTTTAAAATACTTTGGGCTTTTGCAGTGACCGGACCAGTTTCACAGAGTTATGCTTCCATGAGACTCAGGGGTGATTAATTTTTGAAGTGTGTTGTAAAGAGCGATGAGATCCATAAACAGCAGAGTACACAACAGGCAATCCCTGGATAGTCTCCACGGCCACAGAACTCACAAAGCAGTGTGGTCACACATAACCGCAGTACGGCAGCATCCAAACAGTCTATGCTTAAATCAATACATCTTTAACACAGGCTTGCAGTTTTGACAGTTATGAGAATGCTTTCTATTTAATCAGTTTTCAAAACATTTATATAACATGTTCCATACGTTACAGGTGATCCTGCGGAGCGTGGCCCAGAGCAAGTACTTTGAAATGCCATATCAGTTTTTAAACATTGACCCACTAAGTTCAGAAATGCACTGTACATAGTTATTTATTACATTAAAAACAAACCTGACAGAGCAAGACGGCACATGTTAAGACATTAACCCAGAGTTCATCAACTGCCACTGTTGCCATTGTAAATATTCTATGTCTACACCTTTACATTTGAGTCTGTCTAAATCTACTCATGAGTGTCGTGATGTGAGGAATAGTGCCTGGTCTTCTTCAGTTTCACTCAATCCAGTCCTCTTTCTCACTGCTTCATTCATAATAGATAGCTCTTTGGGTTGCTGTCACCAACAGTCCATCATTGACTAGAGACAGTATTTGTGTTTCTCTGATCAAACCACTGATGATTTACTGAGAAGGCTTACAGCATTCAATAAATTATAGAAATAGGCTCTGTTTTTTGAACCCTTTGCATTGGTTTCCATTGACCTTCTTCAAGAACAACACTTTAACATTGGTAAAAAGATATTTAACACAACAATGTCATGGTGCAGATAACTTTTATAGTAGCATTGAATGCTGTCATTCAACAACAGAAGCACTGGGCATAGAGAGCTGAGCATTTTTAAAAACACTACATAAGAGACTGTGTTATGCAAGATTGTCTTTTCTGGGGTTTGTATCATGTAACAAATCTAAATCATTGTTAAAATCATAGAAATGGTAATTTACACATGTTTGAGTAATCCTGTAGGCTAAAGCACTAGCCTTCTCAGGAGCTGAACATTTTTAAGGGCCTTCTCCAGAAAGCTGTGTTGCTATCAGCTGTGTAATTATGCTGCATGTCCCACTCTGTCCACTGCTGACTTGGCCTGATGTACTGAAGTGGGCAAGGCCATTAGAAGAGGGGAGAGGTCTTAAAAGGACATGAACATCTGAACTTTTCCAGCAGAGATACATAAGCTTTTTTCTATTAATCTAAATACAAATAAGACTCTTTAGGGGGAGGCATCAGGTGCATTTATTTTCAAAAATGTCCATTGTGACCTAAACCCATAACACCACCTTGCCAAACCATCAGCTGCCAAACACTATTACATCCAGAAATATGATGACCATACAGAACAATAGATGCTGGGGGACACCATCAAAACACAACAGGACTGTAAACAAGCCTTCACACCCACAGTGTAAATAGTGTCTGGCTGTCTGCGACCCATTTGAGAGGCAGAACAGAGCACCTGTGCACAGCTGCTGTCCCTGCTCCATCAGTGGGCTTCACCAGGCAGGACAGTCCCAGAGCACACCACTGTCTAACATCTGGACCAAAGGCTGGAGAGAACAACCATATCCACATTAATACTACTGTATATTTTTATCATGCTGCTGTCACACTTGATACAGTATTTCACTTTTTCTGTTCCAGGTCACAATGATGAACCTCAAAAGCCTGCCTCTATTTCGCAAAATAACTATGCACTGATATCATACTGGTATCCTGGTATCGATTCCAATCCAGGCCTCGCAGCTGGATCGGTGGGTTGGTAAATGATGCCAATCCTGGAGCCGATCGAATTTATTACACTTTAGCCTAAACATGAGCAGATAAATAACATAGCATATGACATTATATTACACTGTAACTCATAAATTAATATTTTTTAGAATATACTGTATCTAATCAATAAAGAATTTATGCAAAAGTTAGACATTTTGAGGGTCACCAGGTACATGTATTTTAGGTATATTATTATAATTATTTTATTTTTTGTAAGATTTTTTGGGGCCTTTTTTTTAGCTTTTATTGATAGGAGAGTAGTGCAACGGGAAACCAGGGAGAAGATCAGGAAGTGACATTCGGCAAAGTGACGTGAACCGGATTCAATATCACAACGCCCAGACGAGCACCTCAACAGGTATATTATTTCTGATGATATTGTGTCACATTTTGTTTTATGAAGTTAAGGCTCGATATCACCACCAGACGGCACTTTTTTTATGAATAAAATCAACATTAATTACAAAAGAACACAGTATACCCTATTAGGTTGATTGATTTTCTTCATTTTTATTTTCTTTATTTTTTTTAGGGCAACTTACCACCGGCTCCAGAAGCGAGCAGTGAATAATGAAATTCAGATTTGTGTCCTTTCTTGACCTCTGTGTAAAGCCTACATCTTGACTTCACTTAATGAGCTGAGCCCTGCCAGCTCTGTGTTACCACTGTGTTTTTACTTTCTCAGAAGAGACACAACTTATGCTTGAGCCTCTGAAACACTTTAAAGAGCTGCCATAACCTTCTGTTATTCTTCTGCTGCTTTGTTCCTGTCTCACACTTGATAAGGCATGCTGTCTGCCAAGGTCACAGAGACAGAGGGGGAGGGAGACCACTCTGGTGTAAATGAATATAGTTTTATCAATGCTTCTTTTGAGATGAAGAGCCTCATCAAATGTTGTCTTTTCATCCCTTCATAAAACCACACTTGAGTCAGATGAATGAGAATTGTCACGCTCAAAATCATAATTACAGGCCTGTTCTCTCCAGAGCTGGGAATAACTTTATCAGGCGGGCTCGGTCTTTTCTGAGTGTTGATAGTCGGGCGAGGATCCTCTAAGCCCTGCTCTTGTCTGCAATCTGTGATTGTTGTATTCCAATGGGGGTATCAGGGCTGAAAGGACTGAATTTAACAAACCTAATTATCATGCCTTAATTAGTATCAGGGGTAAAGCTCGGTGGGACACCTGCAGACTTAATTTATATCCTGACAAGCCAGGAACAAGTGTTAATGTGCCGTATTTATGATAATGCCCCAAAGTGTGCAGGAGGAGCAGGAGCTCACCTCAACTCTTCAGAAAAATGTGAGAGGCAGGTAATTACAGAGAAAAGGGCTCAAGAGCTCAGGGATCAGCAGTGCTTCTGTTGATATGTGGGAATAAAAGACACACACACGACTCAATAACTGGCACACACTTGTTTGTTTTCTAGAAGATTAAAATTTTAAAAATAAAAGCTGCTTATTTGACACAAACAGTTTTTCATAAAGTGATAACAAAATCAAAAACACATTATTGATTTATGTGATGCAATTAAAAGGCGCCCACATTGTCTGAGATGTCACAGAAATGCTAACATTTACAAAAAAATGTGCTGCCACAAATAAATAGGACGATTGTTGTCCTATTAGTCAAAAATAGATGTGCTGTTTTTCTCTTGCACTACCGCAAGCATACCTTTGCAATCTGAAAAATAGGTTAGCAGGCCAGGGAAGAAACCTGGAAAATAGTGTGTTTCAGACTCAGTACACTGTGTAAACCACTACAGACTTCCGTCAGCACTCATCGGCACGCATATGAGAGAGCATATGTAGAGGACACTTCACCTCAAAGTGGCCTCAACTCCTCAGAGTGAAAGGGTTTTTTATTTAATTAAAATATATTGTGATCAATTTAGTTAGCACTGTTATGCATCATCTAAGTGTATTTCTTGTAAAAAATATTTATTTGAAAGTATGATAATAATAATAAATAATAATATAAAATTATAATTTGTGATGAGTACTCGTGGCACCTATTGTGTGAGTAACTGGAAGCAAATAGTAATAATCATTGTACACTCATTTATTGCATTATTCATTGTACATTCATGTTGCTTAACTTTCTGACTAAAGCCCTGTTTGACTTTGGTTTCACTCAGAGGGAAACAATTACTTTTTACTCTTATCAAAATGAGAACTTTCACACACCACATTAAAGGCACATTTCTAATGTTTTACAATACGTGGGTTGACCTACTTTGCAGCAGATGTTATGGTAAATACTGAAGATAAAAGAAGTGTAGAAATATTTTTTTTTAAATTTTGTAACAACTGATAAAGCCCATCTTTATAAATATATAATGTATATCCCACATAACTTTAGTCACTTACATTACATATGAAATGTAAATTACTATATTTTAGAACTTATTTGTATATAGTTATATAGAAAATTGAAAAAAAAATCGTAAATGTAAAGCAATTTTAATATGACGGTGTGAGTCTGACATCTGGCCAACTGTCCTAGCTCAAAGTTGTTGTCTGTGCTCCTAAGCAGGAAAATAGATGCCCTGGAAGTGCGGACGATCCATCATATGCTGAAAGCAGAGGTCATCAGAGAGATGATCACATCTAAGTCTGTGTGTGTGTGTGTGTCTGTGTGTGTGTGGTTGTTATGTGTGCGGCCTGTCCATGTGTGTGAAGGAGAGGGATGTGTATAAAGATATTTTTATATACCACTACAGGGAGGAAACTAGAAACAATGTTTTCTTCCCCATAAACAAACTATCTGCTCGACTTCATTCTCTTTATTTTGGAAAGTTTTTGTTAAAAAGGAACAATATTTGACTTAACTGACGGGACATGTCTGCTATAAGATTTAGCTTAGTACACAAAATGTATTGCAACTTTGCTTCAGAACACAATGCCATGGGCATGAATGTTTTGTTGCAATTTTAAAAGACACTTGTGTTTGTTTACAATATGATCTATTTCTACTCAAGTTTAAGACAAAGTTGAAGATGGAACCAGCCCACTGGATCCAGACTACACTTCCTGTAACCTTGAGTGCTTCGTTTTTGTACAGCTGCAGTATTTATGCCATATCAGGTATCGACAGGTAGCCAGGAGGCCTTACACTGGGAGCTCTATGTGTAGATTGTAAGCAAGAGAAAAGCTGGATTGAGTAATCAGACAGTTGGCAGGCAGACAAAAGCCCTCCAGTCGAGCTGAACTGCTTTATAAGGCCTATTCGCTGTAGCTCCCCTCTGCGCTGGCAGCTTATCACCCAGACAGATTTCAGGGGCCTTGAGCCATGCACGGAGCCCATCCACGTGTGAAAAAGCTCTGTATGACAGAGACAGAGGCAACTTCCCCAGCTCACATTGCTGTGAGAAAAATTTCAGAGAATTGTCTGTAAAAAAAGAAAAGCTCCAGTTGTGGACCAAAATGCCCTTTTGATACAAAGGTAAGAGGGCAGTCTGGTTTGGCAAGGTAATTCAAATTACCTCTTACTTACTTACAACCAAGACCATGTGTGAAGCAGGTATGGCACAAGGTATAACTAATATAAGTATATAAGTAACTATATACCTGGCAATTGTACAGAGAGCTGCTGTGCACGTGCTCAACACCTTCCTCTCAGAAGGTGCTCCCGGCTATAATCCCAACATTAATTATTGACTGAGAGTTTAATTTGAAAGGCAGACGATCTCTAGGCCAAAGGGACACTGCTTTAAATAATGTATATGGCCCATTCAGAGGTAATCATATTGTCATTGATTAATATACATTGGTGCTGTGGAGAATACCTGATGTGTGTGGTAACCCGGCGTTGGTTATGATAAAACTTAACGCTAAGAGCAGGTGTCAGACCACGAGCATCTCCAGGGCCCTGTGCTGCTTGTCTGATGTTTCAATCACAGCTTAGGAGCCATGATGCATAGAGGCATACACTATCAACTGACTGGATAACATGAGCAGCCCCTGAGAATTAGCATAGGCGGGAGAGGATGCGGAGCAGAGGAAATGCTATAGGGCTAAAGAAAAGAGATATGAAATCAAAGGTGGAAGTACATTTCCGTTTTAATAATTGAGTATAGAAATACAGTCACATGTGACAGATTGAACACATACAAAATACATATCAACTAGAAAGTTATCCCAGCCTTTAATGTCGGTTAGTTAGATTATGTTCTTTATTGTTAAATCACCTACTCTCTCTATGTTGAGAATAGACTCATCAGAATGGTATGGAGTATATTCATATGAATACTGTAACTAAGGTGGGTGAACTGTCTTGAATGAACCAGATGAAAATGAAATTGCCAACCTTCTGGTTATTGGGCCAGACCTCCTGGGCCACTGCTGGAATGAATGAATATTTTTTTTATATGGTACTTAAGGTGAGGAAATGTGTTGCTAATGATTTCCTACATTCGTTGGTGGTTTTCACACCAAGATGCAGATGCACTGTCACCCTTAAGTTGACTTGAGACAAACACATCTGCCCAGGAGTGCAGAGACAGAAATGAAAAATTCATATACTGTCATTATCTCAGAATCCAAAAAGCATCAGAGTTCAAACAAATGTGACCCAATTATAGCTCAAACTGACTAGACCCTCCATAAACATTGATAAATGTAAACAATGTAGACACCCTTGAAGCCAATAAAAAGTCATGCAATGCACTCTTTGTCTTGTGCATTCACATTCTCCGTCGAATAGGAAAAACAAACCCTGTCCAGGTCTCTCCTCCTGCAGGATATTGTGAAAGCTTTGGCAGCCTTGAGTGAGAGTGTTGTTTTTGTTAATACATAAAGATTAGGGAAATAGTCTCCATGCTCCAGCCCCCCTTCTTCCTCCTCTGTGAGGCTGGCAGGAGGAGAGCTGGTCTTGTCAGACAGTTCCGAGCTCAGAGAGGTGTGGAGCAAACAGGCGCGATGCTGGGAGGCTTCTCTGTCTCTTTTAAAACCTTTTGGTTACTGGAAAATGCTCAGTGACAGCAGGCCTACAGTATTAGGTGTGTTTGACAGCAGAGGAAAAACTATGTACAAAACAGCTCCACAGACTGATGCTTAGCCAATCTCAGAAAAAGCCTCAATGAGAAGCAGTGAAGAGATGAAGTCAGTTACGTATGCATGGTTTGCTTGCATTTCAATAGGACACATTGTCTTTCATCTGATAGAGCTTACTTGAGACTGCAACTTAGAAGACAATCATTTAGCTTATGAACATCTCTGCACACACTCAACAGTACAGTTTAGATTATCTGCTTTGGGAACCAAGCAAAAAATGAGAGAAGTAGTAGTATTTACTTAATGTTTGAAACATTGGTAACACTTTATAATAAGGTGTGTTAATAAACCAAGCATTAATTATGTGTTTATCAGCCTTTATGAGTCTTTATTAACAGTTATAGATAGCTTAAAAATACATTAATAAGCCATTGTACATTTCAAGTGGCCTATAAACACTTACACTCCCATTATACACTGTTTATTAACACACAAGTTTAGTTTTGTTAATGGCTTATCAGCACATAGAATGTATCTATAACTGTAAATAAATGTTAATAAATGTATCTATAACTGCAAATAAATGTGTCTATAGCTGTAAATAAATGTTAATAACTATCTATAACTGTAAATACATGTATCTATAACTGTTAACAAATGTTAATAAATGTATCTATAACTGTAAATAAATTTTAATAAATGTATCTATAACTGTTAATAAATGTATCTATAACTGTTAATAAATGTCTTATAAAAGGCTTCGAAACATATATTCATGATTTATTAACACACTGAAGCGTTACTGAAACATCTACAGGTGACCCTAGCCATTACAAAAATGGCAGAAAAAGCATTAAAGGATGTAGTCTAAAAAGTGCTGAAGTGTTTGGTTGAAGACGGACAGTCAGTTATGCGTGGTTAACTCGGGCCAGTACAGGGGCTCAGTGTTTACCGACCACAGTGATAGTGCAAAGTAGGTAATCGGGAAATGGTGACCTAACCTGTATAGGGCGGTTAAAGGGTGCGCTTTCTTATCTCAGTCTTGTGGTATCATCGCTCAAGAATGTATGTGTAACAGGCACGCACACAGCATCACACGAGGCCGCATCTCTTTTCATCTGATACAGTTCACTCAAGACAGCAACTTAGTCACCCATTTAGTATGTGGGAATCTCTGCACTTGTTGACATGTTATTCCACTTTGACAAGAAAAAAAAAGCCAACAAAAGCAGAAAATGTATGCAAAGAAAGCAGTCAAAGATACATTTTACACTCCACAGGCCTATTCTTTGTCTAACACAGAGGCTTAAAGATTAAAAGATTCAATGCAATGTACGGAAACAGATATAGTAATAGTATAATATTAGTATAAAATAGATAAATAAAATAATAATAAATAAAAGTTCAAATGAACCATGCAAAAATAGAATATGAACTATGCAGAAATAAAAACATCTATACATTATGGGTCATGTTAATGTTCCATGTCTGCCTCTTGTACTTAACCGTCAAACATTTTTAGAATTTTTATTCACAGTAGCATAATGTTTGTATAGATTTTTTTTTATATTCCTATATACACTCACTGGCTACATCACTATAACTGTTCAACTTCAATCCGATCCAATCGCATGGCAGCAACCAAGATAAGAAATTGTTGCTTGACCAATAGCGGTTGAGTGTTACTTTACTAACTTAGTTTGTGTAGGACTCTAAAACTTGACTACTATTAGGGCTCTATCCCGCTAACTTTGATTTGATCATGCTGTAGAGACCAGAGGAGGGACTAATGTAAAATATTTTTTTATGACAGATTACCTAGAACAGGGTCAAATATTCAATATTAAGCATTTTGAAATTACTTGAGAAAACCTCCAGACTTCAGCTATATGTTTTCTTATAGACATACAGAAGTTCAAACCAAACCCACCTCTAGGTTTTGCAAACAATGGTGTAAAAAACACAGCAAGGATCCAGTGGGCTGGAGTAGTTTGCCACAATGTTTTCTGGACTTTCCCTATTAGCCTCTAGGTAAATGTAATGTGTAAAATGTATCCACAATCTTTCATATAACATACAGAATAACGCTGTAGTTAAAATATATTCAGTCCACTCTTAAAGGATGCTTTTTATCATTGCGAGTGTGGAACAGGGAAAGGCCAAATCACATCAGAGGCAATAGCTGCATAAAGAACTCGTGCGCTGAACAATGGAACCGACATGAGAAGCACCTCTGTCTCCCAGCTGAGACGAGCAGCCAGAGCTCAACCAATCTTTAGGGTCACAGCAGCTGCACGGATGACCAAAGTGCAGCCGGCGTAATCTAATTGTCATTGTATTGCCTCCTGATGTAAAAAGCATCTCTATTCAGCATCACACAGGGATTGGAGTGTAGATGAATAGGTCCAAGACTTGAGCAGGCGACTATAAACGGATTTAAAGCAGTCGTGGGTGGTATTAAAATGCACTTTGGGAAAAAACATCAGGACAATGGGCCAACGCTGGAATGATCCACAACAATCAAAGCTATCTGATGCCATTTTAAAACAGAATGAAATTGTAAATGAGCTCAAAAACAAGTGTGTGAACAAATTATGATTTTTAATATAAACATGGAATAAAATACAAAGAATAAAAAAATTACCAGATGAGATTATGGGTCAAGGGCATTTTTTGTTTCACCTATACCGTATACCGTACGGAGTCACATCAGTCAAAAAATGTGTCATTAAGAGTTGCACTGGATTTTAGTTTGCACTTCCCAAATCCAAGATCAAGAACGGACATTTACTCTAGAAGGGCAAATTATTGAACTAACTTTAAGGACGCATTCACACCTGCTCAGACGTCTACAGATGCACCTGCGCAGACGTTCTACAGATGCACCTGCGCAGACATCTACAGACACACCTGCAAACCTAAGAACGTAAATAAGTGAATCAGATCTCAGAGGGTTAAATACATCAAACTCACGAGGCTTAATCTTTCACTACAGCAGCAGGCTCCTGTGTAGCCGATAGTTTCCCAATACGTGATAAAATAGTGAAATAAACGGCTCCTAAATAGTGCATTATCCTTTCTGTATAACTTTATATCATTACTACCATCTACCACCACAGCTATAATCACAAAACTAGCGTAGATTATAAAGAGTTATAATCTGCGCTAGTTTTGTGATTATAGCTCTCAATTTTAACTGTAAAACAAGCCGCTAAAGTTTAAGCATTTCTCCACATGAAACCAAAACAACACGTCTTCCTAAGACACGCCCCCGTCGTCACGGCAATGGCAGCGAACGCTTCACGGAAAGTCTGCATTTTAAAATGGTGGTGTGGTGTGAAAGCAAAGGTTTGCAAGCCATAAAAACGATATATATTTTGATAAGTCGCAGGACCAGAAAAAAACAAGAAAAATAGTGTGAGTATAGTCCGGAAAATACAGGACTTGGGCTATTTACACCTGAAGATAATGTCTTTATATCATTTAACAATTTTATCATTCTGGAACAAATGTATCACTTACCATAAATCTTGCACGAAAAGCAATGCTATTCTTATGCTATTTTTATTATAATTCAGATAATTAAAAGTTTTTTATTTTGAGGCATTTTCCAGTTTTGTATGTGTATGTACTACATCATACATACAAATACCCTGCCGTGTACTCATTGCACTTCCCGTCTATTGTTCAGGCATAGCGTTTTATTTACAAGTCTGTAAAAGTCACATCTCCTGGACAAAGGCAACAGTGGCAGTTTTGTCTTGCATCTCTCAGGATGACACACACATTTCTAATGCACCTGCCAGCATCCATCTCCACTCCTCCTTCATTAACCAATAGCACCTTTAGCTTCTGGTCAGGGCTGTAGGTGTGTCTATATTGTAATGAAATTTACGAAGAAGAGCCACTTGGTATGCCAGCGATGCGGCAGGCGGCGGTTCTCCAGCTCACTGAAAACCACACACTCGCTTTTATAGATTGCATAATGGCTTGCATGAAAATGGTTTCACACTAACATAAATCAAATGTCAAAATACAACCGGAGCAAGACAATTCCTGTGGCGCACACGTGGACACATGGCTCTCACAAAGAAAGAAAGACACACACACACACACACACACACACACACACATGAGCAGCTCACAGGGCTGCTTTTGAGACACATGTAGTGCTTAATAACATCCTGTACATAGTAATTTACAAAGAAATGTTAAATATTCATTCATATTAAATGAATCATTTATAAGAGATCTTTAAATTAAAAGGATGTCCTTGGAGTTTAGATGCAAGCCCATTCCCTGTGGACACATGAAATCTGATGTCTCTGTATTCATAATACAGCAATGACTAAAGCACTTTCTCTTTTGTAAAAGAGAAAACACATACTCAATAAACCCTGAATTGTATTAATTAAATTATTTTCAAAATGACAAAAAACACATTTGCCACTTGCCACATGACTTTGAGGACAAACACTTGAAACAAAATAAGAGATGTAAAGAAATGCAAAAAAACAACATTTACAGTTCCTCCATTTCCTAACCTCTCCTCACAGTAACTGTGCTCCATGAAGACGGGAAGAACGCAGCTGTTTGCCAAGACATGCCGTCTGCTTAGTCCACATGAGAATTTGTAAGGTGGCAGCTAAGTGCCAACCACACCTGTGCCACATGGGCACCAAACTTCACAGGGCCCTCAGGGGTCAAAGGGGCCACATGGGCACCAAACTTCACAGGGCACTCAGGGGTCAAAGGAACGACATGGGGGAGCCCATCACATCTGTCTTTCCTTTAGGATGTCAATAAATCCACCATGAAAGACCTGACATAAGAATCTCAGGTGAAAAGGCCTTTTCAACACATAAACAGATGTATTTGTGTGTTATACTGTAAATTATCGGCACACCCTTTACTTCGCAGAGTGCCAGCAGTGCATGCAGCGTTGAAGCTCATACTCCTGATACTGGGCTTTGTGCGTATGTTTGAGTATGTGTAACCACGTAACCTTTAACCACGGTCAGCTCATGTGTTTGAGATTAATTTAGTGTGGCCAGGACACATTTTGACTAAGAGGAGACCAAGAGGGGAAATTGAAAGAAAAATGCATTTGCATTGTGATGGAAAAGAAAGCGACTAACCCTTATTGTTAAGGCAGTTTTAAACAACAACATAGAAGCCTGTGGTCACATGGTGGACGCCTACAGAAGTGGCTATTTAGCTAGCTAGTTCATTGAGGAGCTAGGCGAGGAGCACGCAGCAGAGAGGAGGCTCACGGCTGATGTATAGATTATAATAAACTAGTAAGGTAAGAAATTATCTGGCACTTAATACACTGTGAAAATATCACATGTGCTGCTTATAATATGATTTAAAAAATAGATTTAGTGTAGCCTGTTGACTTGGTATTGTGACAGTTGACCAAGCATTGTGTTGTGTGTGCGATCCGGGATCACTTTGGACCTCATTAAGTACAATGTAACTACACTGTGTAACAAACTGTAATAACATGTAACTATTTGAACCTAACCAGAGAGTGATGAAAAGTGACCTTAACCTTAACCATTCTGTATGTACAATGTAATTACATGCTATTACAGTTTGTTACACAGTGTATTACATTGTACTTAATGAGGTAGTTACAATGTAGTTAAGGGCTATGTAAAATGATGTGTGACCGGGGTGTTTCAAAAGTATCAGCTTTTAAATTATGTTTCAAATTATGTCTCAAAGTTTAATGATGACATTCAGTCTGTAGTTACAGTCTATACCTGCGTATATCACTGAGTTTTGTCAATTAATCAATTCAATAACCACTGCTGCTGGTTTTGTATGATTTTAATGTGGTTACATCCTAGTCATTAGTTGGATATACACAGAGGAACATGTATAAAGCCATTTAAAGGATTTTTAGGAACATGTTCCCTCAGCGTCGAAATGTGTATTTAATTAAATATATATATATATATATATAAATTAAAAAGCATACACAGTTGTACACCATTCTACACATATTACATTTAAAAAAAATGAGAATAAGAAAAATAAAATTTACAACATTTCAGAGCTTAACTTCCCATGTAAATTTTCTGCTCCTTTGCAAGAAGACTAACAATGATTTCAATGAGTTTCTCCCTACTTTTAATGAGAAACATGCACCCAACTTGCTAGTGAGTGTTTAAAAAGTCTTCTATTTTGGACAGAGCTAACCTGAGACTCCCACAGGCCAACACAAGTAGTGCTCCAATGGCACGCCTCCGCAAGCGTTGGGGAAACAAACAAAGTACAGATAGAATGAAGCATTGTATAGACAGAATTCTAACATTCTAACGTAGAGGAGGAAGTCGTTTTGATTTTTTGTCTCAAATAACTTTTTAAAGCTGGGATCATATTTGATAAAACCTTTAAGTAAAATGACACTTACCCACTCCTGGGTCAGACAAAGAGAAGGATTATAAGAGATTGTACTACCATGGCAGCAAATAATCATGAGCTAATTCATTGAACGGTCTGCTCTGCTCACTCCCTAAGCCCCCTTATTAGTGAGCTTAGATCTACATTTGTAGCTTACAGTTCAGCAGCGCACTTTGAGGTTAAGAAGGCACGATATTATTCTAGTTGGCTTTAAATTCTCCCTTGTGGTAATAGAGCTGGATTTGATCAGATATTAGATATGTGGTAAATTCGGTGTCTGAATGATTCGCCAGTTTAAGAGTGATTCATGTTGATCTGATAAAAAGGAACATGAGATTAAATATTTAGACAACAGTTTGAAATCAACTATGTAAAAACTAATTGACAAACATGTATTTTACACATCCCATATCTGCAATGAACTATTTTATCATTCAATTACCATTTTAATCACTGTGCTGAAGAATTTAGCACACACACACACACACATACTGCAATGTATATTAGAGCAGCCGTGTATGTAGCCTAGGCCTCACCATAAATCAGGCTAAATTCCCTGGAAAGAAGAATGCAGACGGACAGTGAACCCAGTACTAAAATAGTATCACCCTGGGCTACAACTGATTGAATGTTTTATCACACACACTGCTGATTGGCGAGGAAAAAAACCCAATTCATTCATTCTGTTCAAGTAAAGAACTATAACAACCATGTAATTCCTCAGAGACATTTCTGTTTCCGAGCACTTTGATATGTCATGTTATTCATGTCGTTTCATCCTTCTTTCTTCACTGCGCCCACTTCATCGCGCGGTGGGCATTGGTGGCTATATTTCAGCTTTTTTTTAAACCTCACTTGCTCATTCACCTATCGAGTATCTGCCACCGTGCCACCAGGGCCACACAGGTTCATCACTACGCCTCAGTAAAAGGATACAATAAGTATGTGTCCGGGGCGGCTTGGGAAGGGCACAAATATCAATCAGCAGTGTAGTATGATGGATAGCGCTAGTGTGTGGGATGAATAGGCATGCAAAACAAAATACAGTAAGGCGAAAATGGTAGCGATATATACGTTACAGCTATTTAATCATTTGAGCGTGTTAGGATGCCAGACGGGCCCTGCTCTCTTTAGCCCCGCTGCCTTCCAAAGCTCTGCACAGATTGATTATGTGGAGGGAAGCGACAAGCATAGCTACAAAACACCTGCCAAGACGAGAAGAGAGGGATCTTTTTCACTGGGACACACACAAATGAAGCCACAGAGGCAGTTAGAAAAGACTGAATGGATGAGTGCTTGGCTACCTAGATGAATGAATGCAAGTACACAAAGCACTATGGAAATGCTACTTTTAAAACGCATTAGATGTACCACTCCACACTAAATCTCTTCTCTTGTATCAGACAAATAATGGGATGTTGTCGAAACCGCGCCAGCAACTCAAGACCAAAACAGAAACCAGACAGTTTCTCAGGTAGACTCTAAACAAAATGGCCACATGTGGTGTTCGGCTGCTCCAATCTCCTCTGGTTGCTGTAAGTGAGTGTTGTCTTTCCATTATCTTCAACCTGTCTGGCTATTCTCATCTGATCTCTGGCATCAACAAGAAATTAAATCAAATAATTCACTGTAAAGCCTTAAAAGTTGCCAATAGATCAGCAGTTTCTTCATTGTAGTTATTCTGGGTTTGAACTTTAGTAGGTTCTCTTCACATGTCTCTACTTACAAAAGTCTGCTTTCAACTTGATTTTTGGTGTGGGTTAATTAGTATAATACAATATTTAATCGGAATATACAAACCATTATAATAGCATTCATTTATGGAGGTATGCACAAACATTTTTTTATGCTCAGTAAGTTCAAAAGTAAAACTAGGCCTGTGCTGTCGTCCCAAACAGCAAGGTGTATATCGGCGAAAACGACCCCATACGTCTGCCCGTACGTCTGCCCCGTACGTCTGCTACAACTGTTACCAACGGGCACCTTAATCACTTTTTTGATTTGTCTGTATGTTTGTGAAGAATGTTTTTGCCAAATTTAGAAAATTCCCTAAAGCT
>JAVQKC010006201.1:0-10454 GCA_036025475.1 Philypnodon macrostomus
CTGGTTTAGTCCTGGTTTAGTCCTGGTTTAGACCTGGTTTACACCTGGTTTAGACCTGGTTTAGACCTGGTTTAGTCCTGGTTTAGACCTGGTTTAGTCCTAGTTTAGACCTGTTTAGACCTGTTTACCTTTGGCGGGTGCTGCAGACACTTTAATCTGGTTTTTGTTTAGTCCTGGTTTAGATCAGTTTGGTCTAGAGTTCATGTTATTTGAACCCTTTAGACCTTCATGTGTAATTGACACATCTGGTCCTGATTTAGTTCAGTTAAGTCCTGCCTCGTTCCAGTTCTGTCTCGACCCAAACCTCGATTTATTTCTGTGGCGTGTCCTATTTTAGACAGATTTGGCCCCGTTTTATAAGTGTGTTTATATATGTTTTTAGAAGTGTGTTTAGACACAGTTATTTCACATAATCTCTGCACAATACTAACTATAACATGTTCTGAGAGGCCTGTGGTTCACTGTTCATATTTGAGTCTTCTGTAAGGGTTAATGCCTCAGAGTTAATACGGAGTTAATGCGCGTTCAGACGGAGTTAATACGGAGTTAACGCGCGTTCAGATGGAGTTAACGCGCGTTCAGATGGAGTTAACGGGCGTTCAGTCCTGGTTTAGTCCTGGTTTAGACCTGGTTTGGACCTGGTTTAGTCCTGGTTTAGTCCTGGACCTGGTTGGTGTCAAATAAGTCTTAAAACAGAGTGCTGCAGTTTGGTAAATGTTTAGTTTTCGTTGGAGCCCAAACAGCCTGAACACGGAGGCTCCAAATATAGCCCTTCCTCTGACAACCACTGAACTGGGGGCAGGGGCGGCCTATTTTTGAATCCCCCCCAAAGGTCTAAATCAGGACTAAACCAGGACTAAACCAGGACTAAACCAGGACTAAACCAGGACTAAATCAGGTTAATTTAGAACCAAACCACAACTAAACTGAAGACTGAATCAAGACCTGTGATTTTATTTTGGTATGGATATTGCATTTGCCTTTGTAACAATCAATTTGCATCATATTCTGCAGTCCTACTCCACAGACGATACAAAAACAAGTCTATTCTCAGCACACACCTGGCACAAACACTTCCCGTAAGTCCAATCTAGAGCACAACTATTCCTGCCCTATATTTCATATTTAATCTGCCGCTCTGGAGGATTTCTTGGCCCAGTGCACTGTGTAATCTTGCGCAGGGCAGATGGCATGTGTGGCAGTGTCAATCGGATCTCTGGATTGGGGATGGTTGGGGGGGCACGCTGGCTGCTGTCCTGGGATCAGCACGTTTTGGCCGGTCAGCCACTCACTACATAAGCAGCGTGAAAAGCAGACAGACTTCTACAACTACCTTCTTATTCCCGAGGCTTAGCCCAGACCTAGAAATAACTTTTAGCGCACAGTTGACATCGGACACAATTGTGAGTGAGGATTAGGATTAGTATAACAGGCCTGTCTTGTAAGGCTGCGATGTCTTACACAAACAGCTCACAAGCCTTACTTACGTACACTAGTATTAGTAAGTAATGCCTAGGTTTTAGGTGACAATATTTCTCTAGTGTCCTAGACTGAGATGCATGTAAAAGTTAGTATGGCAAAGGTTAGTGTGGTTAATATCACTTCATTGTCATCATTGTATGTTGTTTGATAGAGAATAGCGTTAAAGTTAGTGATTACATACACGTACAAGTCCGTTTTCCAGTTAGAAGATAAAGATACTAATTCTGCTTAATTCAACTTGAAGGTTTTTATCATAATGTGCAGTTATCTAGTTCATGATGACGATGCCCAGAGGCTAGGACTCAAAAGGTCAGACGCAACAGACAAGAATTAGACCGGCTTAAATCAAGAAAAAGATCAATGCTGATAATGAATATGGGTTAAATATTGTGACACAACTGTTGATCATGAATGGTGAAATGTGCTTAGTACCTAGACCTATATTCACTGATTCTTGCAAAACATAACTGAAACTTAAATCTCACTATAAATGATAAAAGCCTAGGAAATAGGGAACAATTCACAAAACGGGCCACCATTTACAAGTCTATTTAAAACTACTAAGCCACTTCCACAATACTTTTCAATGGAGCCTTTATCTCATCTCAAAGGAGCATTCAGCCGAGCTTATTAGCAATTTACAAGGCACATTTACAGTACGCAACAGGCTGCCAGTGTCCACTTTTATCTGTGCAATAATGGAGACTATAGTGTGAAGTTGTATTTTCCATGGATCCAGACGGTCAAATTCCTCTGGCATCTTCCTTCTGCGGCACCAAAACTATCTCACCTACAATTACAAGATGGCAGATGTGACCAGGAAGCGTTACATAGAGAGAATGAAAGATGAGAATGAGAGATGAATTGGTCCTGGGACTGTGGCGGTGAAGGGAGAAGACTGGAAGTAAATGAGTGAATGGATGAATGGATGAATGGACGGGACAGTAATGAGAGGAGGAGGAGGAGGGTGTGGGGCGGAAGAGGACGGGACAGACAGAAGAGCCAAGAATGGCTCTTGGTGGAGTCTCGTTTGGTGGAGACTTGAAAATCTTGTGTAGACCTTATTGTAAAGCTTGAGGTGAAATGTACTAATTATTAATTTGATGTTCATTTCTTTGTAATCATATTTTCAACATCAACAGTGCCCAAATATTTTTCACTGAGGGCCACACAGTTAAAAATGAATACAGAGGAGGGCCACTATCTGAGGTAGGTACATAGAGGTATGTAGAGACACATGCCGTAAAAATACCATTTTGGCCAAATGTGGGCCACAAAAAAAAATTGCTCGAGGGATGCATTTTGCCCTGGGCCATAGTTTGGATACCCCTGGGATAGACTAATGGCACCACTAACACACTAACAACACAATTGAAAAGCTCTGAGTCTAAATTTAAAACTTTGGCTGCAGCTTGGCTTATTTGCATATGTGCCCAACAGACTCTGGATTCCATTTGGAGGACATCACCTCTAAAAGTGTCCTCAAATCTCACAAAGCACATTCTGCATGCATTTATACCAGTCTCTCCATCAGACCACACTTTTGGAGAGACCACAATTATACTGTTTGTGGAGGAACATAACAAAACAAAGGTAGTCATCGTTCTAAAGATGGCTAGTCTTCTCTTTTTAACTGAATCTGAAAAAAATGAATGCCAGATTTGCCTTATAATATGTTTCAAGACAATATTTCTGTATGTTTTATCAGAAAATGTTCACAGTAGTCCATAGGTACTATAAAAGCTCTACAAAAGACCAATCCCAATGAAGAACACTCACATCACATTATGAAAACCAGCACAAATATGAAAATAGAATGGCAGGAGTGGGATGAGAAAGGCCCAATAATGCTTGCTAATGCCACAGAGTGTATAACCATGACAACTGAACTCTCCAACCCCTCCATATTGTTTCAAAGCCAAGTAATGCACCTCCTTCACATAAAACACACACTAATGGCTGTGTTCCCATATGATGCACACAAAAGATCCCAGAGACAGAGAAGGATGTCGGGTAAGGCTAGGGTCTGTTCTTCTAAACATTTGCTTTGGCAGGCCCAAGACCGGCTGGGCGGTGCAGCACTAGTCCCCTGACATGCATGGAGAGGAGCCCCTGTGTCTTGACCATAAATCTGAATGGAGTGGGAGTTATCATACTTTCTTCTATGTCCCCTCCCTGACTAAACCCCGCATTCCTCCCAGACACGGCCTCATACAAACAAAGTGGCCGGTTCCCACCACACCACGTTGGGAAAGACGATGGTTTGTCATGGAAAAATCCAGAGGCATCTCAAGAGTGCTTTTGAGTTTTTTTTTCCCTCTCCTCATCAGCAAGAGAAGTGATGGAGCAACAGTAAGCTTTGTTAGCAGCCATTATTTACTTAAACATTTTTGAGTATATTGTCTGTCCCAACGTTTTCTGAATTGCTCATTGTAATTGGTAATGGAGTAGTAATGGGGCAGTAGTAGTATTAATAGTGGTAGAAATAGTATTAGACTTTGGTAGGGCAATCTGTCAATGATAAAAAAAGTACTTAATACTCACTAAGAAGACTTTGGTTACCTTTATCACCACTGGGCAGCAGCAAACTATTCCCCCAGCAGACGTCTCTGTTGTAGTTCAAGTTCACCCATGAAATATTTAGCTGAAAAAGAAATACCACAAACACTTTGAGATGGACACAAAATATTAGCTGGGTGTGAATTGGGGAGAGCAGTCATTATAGTAACCGTGGCAACACATTCCATAGGAGTCTGCCTCCACCCTCAAAGAGAGTCTTTTGTTGCTGACTGAATGCAGCGAGGTTACAGGGTTTCTCGCTTTAGGGTGCACTGGATAATACCCCGCCTCAAGACAATGACCTCATCTTGACACCCTCCGCTTGTTCGGTACAATCTAGATACGCGTATGCCCTAACCCGTAGGATCATTTGTGTGCAGGGAGCCGGGGAGAAAGTCAAAAAGATGCATAGACGTGAAGCAGGAAGTGTCTGGTCAAGGGTGGATAACGAGGGGGGGGCTACAAAAATCCTCAAGAGGGAAGTATATCTGTCCACCGTCTGATTACCATCCAACCTCCTCATTGTCCGCCCGAGCTCAAATCATCTGTACATGACATTGGGAGGCCATGCTAATGCAAAGCACACACACGCATATGCTGCCAAAACCTATGAAGAAGTGGGCTTTCAACAGGAAATTCCTTCACAGTGTTTTCTGCTGACTAAGGAATCCGAGTGGGAACGGTGTTAAGAAAGAATGTAATGTATACGGCGTGTGTTGGGGTCTGGTTAGGGCAACACATGTACAACCCATTAACGCGGTGGTGTGAATGAGCTGTTTTGTGTATTAAAATTACATTACTGTTACAAACAAGCTAAGTGGTGGCAAAGGGGCACTAATCCAGTATTTCATCTCTTTGATATACTATGTGTTAAAATGAAACCATGTGGGAAATGGTGCTGTTAAAACACATATTGCAAATTACTCAATATGGTAGCCTACCCCAAATAGCTAATCTATAGGCCTACTCCATATAGCTTACTGTAACTGGAAAACATGGGCATTATTAGCATTTGCAACCAATCGAAAAGTCAATGTAATATGCTACTGCTAATTATTCCACAATATGCACTCATGGCCTACTTGAGATGTCTGCGTAAAAGGGAAATATAAGGATATATAAGATAAGATAACATACAGATAATATAGAAATAAAGATAAATATTGTATAGCGCCAAACAGAATATTAAATAAAGCACCTTGCAAAAAGACCAGTTGCTCCAGACAGTAGCCATCTTTGCAAACCGCGTCCATGTTACAGAGTGTGAGGCAGCACCATGGATCTATTATGGGCAGCACAAAGGTGTCCCTCCACCGTGACCTACATTACCACAGCTGATGCCACCGCGAAGACAAACACAAAATATTAAACTGTCTGAATATCTTACTTAATGAAAACACTATAGTCGCCTTTTTGGAGACACGCAGTACGGGTTTTCATGATTTGGTTATGGAAATTGAGATAGACGGAAACAAAGGTTTAAGAAAACATGTGGCCAGTCTGCGCGAGATGGATGCTGCTGCTCTACGAAAAGGAGTGGCAGGTTTGACTCACAATAGAGCAACACTGCCATCTGATGGAAGGAGTGGCGTATAAGTATTTCCAGTTTTTTAGTATTCCCTTATCCAGTATTTCACAACGCACAATTCTGATTAATACAGCTTTAACAGGCCTCCCGCCCAACATCAATACAGTATATCCACTACTAATCCTGTCAATTTGATGTCTAAAGGTTGGTTATTTTAAGTTTTACAGGGATCTGGTATTTTGTAGTACATTATTGTCTCTGCTCTGTGTAATGTAAAGGATGACAGTTGCTGTGTTTGCCATAAATCCTTTAATGACAATCATTTGGAAAATATACCGAGATACATAGGAAAATTAATTGTAGTGTATGTGTGTGTCCAAAGTGAATCTGAAGAAATGAATTATAAACATGCAACACATTGACAGAACAAACATGAAGAAACGGCGAAAGAATGGTACATTGTCTTGCATAATATTATTGCACAGAAAAAAAACTAAAGCACATAACACAAGAATTATGCGTTTATTTGTATAAATATTAAATTTCCATTGTGTTGTTAAGCTACATTACAGATGAAGAATCTGGGAGCATTGCTCGCATTGCTTCTTGGTCAGCTTGGCACACTGCCCACTGAACTATTCACTGTAGTTCCAAACATGGGCTAAAGAAACAATTATATATGCATAAACTTAGTGAGTAATGCTTTCCTTTTCACAAAAAGTCAGAAATGCTACTTTATATTGAAGCAGAGGAATCCAGTATCATAACTCAAATTCAATACAATTACCCAAAGACACATTGTATTGTTAAAAGTTAAAAGTCCCTCTACCAAAACAATACAGAGCAACTTTAAACAAGACATGGATGGGTTATGAAACTTCTGAAGCTGTTTCATAAGGCTGTGGATTAACAATGATCTACTTATTTAATGAAGTAATCATATTTCTCCTTTTCTAATGAATTTACATAATTAATGAGAAATAAAAGGTGGGGCACATGTAGAATTTAATTAATTGAAAAATCACTTAAGTATTTAATCTCCATATCACTAGCAGCATTACAGTTTATGGCTTTTACAAGCCGGGAGTTAAGACAAAGCACAACTGGAAATACACTCCACTTTGCTTTTGACTTTGATGTCAGATAGAAAAGGGCTCCTCCATCCAGGACTGCATCCCTGTGTGTTCATAAGCCATAATGACACCTAGCACTGTCTACATATTGCCATATGCTGTTAGACTGGACTAGCGCTAATGTGTTACTCTTACAATCTAAACTACCCTATTCATTCAATTGTCATTGCCTTGGTCTCTCTTTTTATCTGGGTAGCCAGTGAGGTACAACTCCCAAAATTAACCAACAGTCAATCATGACAGGGTGATGTAACATAAGTAAGATTTCAAACATTAAGCGTGGATCATCTGCCAAGAGAATGGAAAGACAGGGTCTGATCTCAATCCCAGTTTTCCCAGTCTTCATCTAGTTGCTAAGGGCAAAACACAAATATAATTATTTACATTTGATTTGTTTTAATGGTATTTATTTTTACATTATGGAAACATACCTCTCCAGTTGCCTCCATTTTTGACAGAGCCATCTGCACCTCTTCTTCCGTCATATCCAAGTCAAAGTCTTTTTCCCAGTCTTCACTCACATCAGTGCTTGACCCTAAACAAACATACAATACACATTTAGACTGCAGATTACATTCAGACAGGCTTAATGGATACAACATCTACCTTTTTTTCCATTGTTGGAAGGCGTAGACTTCCCACTGTCAGAATTAAGCTCAAACACTCTCAAGTCCTGGGGTCCCTCATCCTTTGTGGCCTCTGGTTTTACTGTGGGTGCTGCTTCAACATTAGCATCTGGTTGAGATACACTTTGTGTCTCAACGTGCGAGTCATTTTTCGCAGGACATGGTTGGTCTTGTGTCTTTGAAGTATCTTCCAAAGACACCTCTGTCATTTTCTTGTCCAGCTCTGTGACAACTAGCTCTGGTTGAACTTCTACTTGCGTTGGTAAACTGACACTATCACTGCTCAGGGAGATGCTTGGTGATAAGACATGGTGGAGCAGGGTTGTTTCTGCGGGAGTGGTGAAGCTCTGGTCCAGTGATGGTGAAAGGGTTGATGGTGTGGCACAAAGGAAGTCATCTGAAACATAAACGATATTACAAGTATAATTATAGCTCCATACATAGAATTATCAATGGACAAATAAAAATGTGTGTTTACCCTCTTCCTCTTCTTCCCAGCCGAGAGTCTCTGTGTGAGTACTTTGTTCTGCCCTCTGTTTCAAAGCCACTCTGCGTGCCTCCTCCTACAAATCAAAAATCAATTCATTTTTAATAGTATATTTTTTTTTAACAAAATAGCAAGTGTCAGTCGTTCATTTGTTAAGCGCGAATCCTTATCTACAGAATTTAGAGGTAACGCATACAACACAATGCCTGCAGATGGCGCCCAAGATAATAAATTGAGCTGATGGTTCATAAATACTCCATAACCCTAACACATTTACCTGGTCCAACTGGAAGACTTTGTAGAAATACCTCTGCCAGAATTCTGAATGTGACACAGCTGCAGGAACCTGTGCACATAATATTAATGTGAGTAAAGTTACAATGAAACTGTATTCTGTAAATAAAACATAATACATTAAAACAAATACCATTTTGGTGTAAAGGGCTCGTATTGATGGACTGTTGACGAGAAGTTCTGAGATTTCTCCTTTCTTCTCCTCCAAACTAAAACTGCACAACCAGTTGTCAAACTGCTCTGGGGGACCTGAAAACAGCATTCAAGTTCAGTTCAGTCATCAGGCTGCAATACTTTTATTTAAAAAAAAAAAGCTAAATTACTAATACATTACAGTCACAGCCAGGCTTAGAGCAAACCCATGTCATTATCTGTTTATGTACTGCATTCATTGTTTTGTTTTTTGTAAAGTAGTGAATGTACTGGTATCCAAACATGATCGAGATCATATACGCAAACAAACAAATAAATACATTTAATGATTAATAGAATTCAAGTAAAATATGTATATACAGCACGTAGAGATGGAATAAAGTTGTCTTACCATCAGGTTCATTGCAGTATGTAGCGGGGTCCGCCTGTAGACTGTAAAGACGTGCCTACAAGTAAAACAAAAGGTTGAGCTATTACAATGATGATGGTCCTATTTATAACAACTTTAATCTGAAGCAATACAAATTGTAATTATTACAGAAAATGAGTTAATGTGACAACCTTGCAACTTTTATAAAGAAATAGGCTTTGCTGACTACTAAATGACATCTGTTTCTGTGGATATATATTGAAATGTAGAACCACTGCCCACCTTTAAACTGTCGTAGACCTCTGTAGTGCCTGCTGGTGTAGCTACTAAAGTGATTACATCACAATCAATGGTTTTATCAGGGGGCGGTGCGAGTGTGTCCGTTATCACGCCTAAGAAACTTGAAAGACTTTTCTTTACTTTCTCTGTGGCTTCAGAGGAACCTTCCACCTAAAAAACAATACATTTGTCAGATTTGGTTTAATATGTAATGTGTCAACACAGCACAACTGACACGTTAAAAACACTTACTGCAAGTTTGTTTTTAACAGCTGTGGCTGTGGCCACGATTGAACAAGCCGTGTCATGCTGCACCACTGTGGAGAACTCCGTCAAGTCTCGCTTTATAAACTCTAAGGCCTCAGATGACTGAAAGAAAAACATAGATACGAGAGAAAATACGTAAACCCTATATTGGTGGTTTTGGTATACAGATAGTATACCTGTTACGGGTGTGATTACCTTTTCTTTGACAGCCTGAAAGCTCTGCTGAAACCAGCCTCCCCACCAACTTTCGCTATTAACAAAAACATATTCAATCGTTTAAGATAAACACATATCTGCTGGCAGGAAAAAAGGGACAGTCGTTTGCTAACTCAAGAAGTCAATGCTATGTAGCTTAATGTTAGTCAGATATACGCAATCTACTGTGAGTGAAAGCACTGACAACAAATCGTACAAAGGAGATGGATATAATACAAACAAAGTACAAAGTACATGCAACTAAAGGCCTTAGTATTGTAATGTACAAACATTTCAGCATACCAAATCAATGCTAAACTGTGCTATGCTAACATTAGCCCAGCTATGTTTTGGTAAACAGACGCACTTCCTGAACCGAATCCAGAGGCTATAAAGTTAAACGTTTAACCAAAATTAATAGCGCAGATTTAGAGATAGCTCAAGCATCGATATCAAACACATATGTGATACAGCACAAGTGTAGTTGTTTAAATAAAAAGCAAAAACGAGACGTATTTTTGCGAGTTCACGCTCACCCTTCAGCCATCTTCTGACGATGACATCATCAGTATTAGCGGAACTCTAACCCAGCCGTGAGCTCTGCACAAATAAACGTCCACTGTTTGCCTTTGTTTGAACAAGTAATTATGTACACATTTACACAAGCTGACATTTAAACAAATAAAGTTGGCTGACATTTAAACCAGTAAATTTTCTTTTTTTAGGTTTACTCTTTCTACGGTGGCCACAGAAGACCAAACAAGAAACGGAAAAGTATGTGGCATGGAGGTATTATAAGAGCTTAATTATCAATCCATGATATGTGACAACTAAACTTTGTACAATCTTATAGCCTCTACTTAACATAGTATATTGAAATAATCATGGGAACATATGGAGGTGTGGAGTGTCCGGATTGAATATTTCAGCTGAAATATATTTGGTTATATTAGTCTTCTACACAGTGGCGGCTGGCCAATAATGGGCGATTGGGCGGCGCCCTCCCTGCCAATTCCCTCCCCATTTTTTTTTTTTATTAAAATAAAATTAAAATATTTACTAGTTTGTTAAAATGTGTTTT
>JAVQKC010006202.1:0-11916 GCA_036025475.1 Philypnodon macrostomus
TCAAAAAATGCATGGTCAAAAAATGCAATGAAATGCTTTGGATCGGAAGAACCGTTAGACTCGCTAAGATACTCATGAAGTACTAGTAGCATGCAATAGTAGTACATGGTAAAAAAAAAGAGATAAGTAACAATTCTGGTTTAGTCCCAGTATAGTCTTGTTTTACTTTTGTGCTTATTTACTAATGAATGTTCCCTGCCTAATTAATGGCAATTTATCCCGTGATTTAGACCTGGCTTAGTCGTGGTTTTCACTATGGCCTTAAAGTTACTCTAACCTATGACAGTAAACTGATAATATATTCTGTGTTATAGTGAAAAAGGTTAAACAAAGTGCCTAACCTTCACAGTTTTACAAGATGTCAAAAATGTAGTTTTGCCATTTAGAACGGTTCATTACATTTTATTACAAAATCAATGAGTCCTTTGGGATTGTGCCAGAGTGGGTATGTGCCAAGCTTCACAAACAAGATCCTGGACAAAAACACTTTCAGGAGCACAATATTTTAAATGCTCTTCCAAAAAGAACTCAACAGAAATGAAGGACATTTTAATACAGGAAATGTTTGTGTTTTGTCCTTGTAGACGAAAAGCTACCCTCAGCCCACCTCCAACAATGATGCTTTTCTCTTGTGGAGTGGCTCTTGTTAATACCTCAAATAAACTGATTTTTTTTTTTTTTCTTACTGAAGTATTAAATGCATCACTAAGATACCCTGTGTGCATTTTGCCTCATAAGATTCTATGAGATTGAGATGTATTTCTTTAGTTGATTTGAATGTAGAACGCAGGAGAGTTTCACTTTAAGGCGTGTGCAGCAGTCTGTCATCAAAATTGATAATAACCATTTTTTATCTGTGCAATACACTAGAGACAAACCGAGCATCCATATGTGCCTTTGAACATGACGTGGTTTAGATGTTGGGGCAGTGGGTAGGCGCTGCAACCAGAGGGTCGCCGGTTCAAGTCCCAGCCCGAGCGCATACTGTCATTGTGTCCCTGAGCAGGACACTTAACCCACATTGCCTATGAATGAATGTGGTTGTGTGAGGGGCGTTTGTGGGTGGTCGGAGGGGCCGTGGGCACAAAATGGCAGCCACGCTTGTGTCAGACTGCCCCAGGGCAGCTGTGGCTACACAAGTAGCTTACCACCACCAGTGTATGGAGTGACTGAATAATGTAATTGTCTTTGAGTGTCCGAAAAAGAACTATATCAGTACGATGCATTATTATTATTCTAGAGAACACACATTGGCTGACCATGTTTTTGTGTCTCTCCTCTCCCAGGACCAGTACAAGTTCTGCTATGAAGTGGCTTTGGAGTACTTGAACTCTGGATAACTTTTGGACTACAAGTGCATCCTTCCCCATGAACTTAACTGGAGACTGTGGCTGAAATGTGCATTGTGCTAAGTAAAAGTGTATGTTATTTCAACACACACGCAGCGCCTAAATGGACCTCCCCTCTGGTCTGGACTGGACTGTGGCCGAGTTGTACATTGTTATATTTGAACAGTGGTGGAGGTGGCCGGCAGGAGCACAAAGAAGAAGATATCGTTTTGTTTATTGCAGAAAGTCGCCTCTTTTCTGGATCCCTTGCTTTCTGTTTGTCTCGATATTGGTCCCGTGGTTGTTGCATTGATCTACAGTGGACATGAGCTTTTGGTGACGCTTTACAATAAGGTGTGTTGATAAGTATTTACAATGTCAGCAAATCATTATTTACATAGTCGTATATATAAAGCGGTACACCATTAATTAAATGTACCAAATGCCTTATGTTAAAGCATGTTTTCAAGGCAGAATTGTTAATAACATATTTAGAAAGTATTGCCAAATAAGTAAATATACACGATAACATTTAAAATATACTTTATACTTAAAAACTATTTGAGGCCTAGTCCCGGGGCAGAAATCTAAGAAGTGATACCTAGACTTCCCTCTCCCCAGACACTTCAGATGCCCAGCCAAGAAAAACTAATACTTTTTATAAAAAAGGTGAATTTTTATTCCATGCAGTATATGTTTTGTATTGTGTGTATTATGTAAAAAAAAAAATGGCATATCTCTATTAAGAAAATTTACTGTATCTGTATTGCTCTTATGATTTCCAACTAGTGGGTTGCTTGTCACTTGAAGACATTCAGTGTGAGTTTGAATGTGCAGTTAATTTGAATCTAAATGTTTTTGTTACATGAAATGTGAAACCAATGCTAGTCAAAAGTGTCAATCTTTTATGAACACACCTTATTCTGAAGCAAGCCTTTTCTACAAAATGCAACCCTGCTGTGCAAATGTATCCTGTCTGTTGCTCCCACATTTCCCCTGAGCTAATAACTAAAGGTCATCACATCAGCCGCTCAAGCCTAAATGTTACTAAATGTTAAGAATTATGGCTTCTACATCCCTCCCTCTGCTTCTCATGGTTAAGTCGGGACAGTCTACATATGCTTTTTCTATCACAACCAGGGATCCAAAGCTTTATTTGCACTTCCATTAAATCCTTGCTGTGCATATTGTACATAGTTCTGTAGATTATTTATTCATGGTATGTTTTCTTTGGTGATTCTCGGTAAGTGACAATCATATGTTTGATAAGTTTGATTATTGACTGTATTATTGTGTGCGCTTTGGGTCATCTTGTATGACAGATTATTCCATTGTAAAGAAAAAAGATATTATATAAATGTTCCAAAATAAAAATAATGCCTCTTGTGTCTGTCTTTTTATTAATTTGAGGAAAATGCTTTAGTAGGACATCTACTGGACATATAGAGAATAACATGTGATCTTGCATCGTCTTAACGCAGTCATAGTATTTCATCAAAGGGAATTTCTGATCCTTGATTGTCCCACTCTTGGTTTGAGTGTTTAGTTTATAACTTACAGGCTTCTACAATGAAATTAAATATTGTTGAATTGTCATTTGTCTATGGCATTTCCTGTATTTTAACCTTTCTTAAAATTTTCCTTAATTGTTTTTGTGTTAATTGTCTTAATTCCTCATGGACCATCAGGCAGGTTACACCCTGGACAATGGCCAGTATGTCGCAGGGCTGACACAAACAACAGTTACATGTTGGAACACAATTTTAATGTATGTGCGTTGTCCCACTTTAAATAAAATAAACACTGCTCTCACATTATTTCAACAGGGCCATTTGTGCGTCAGAGTACCTGGAGAGAACCCACAGTAACACGAGAAGATGTAGACTTCAAATAAAAGGTGATGATGATATGAAGGTGTCTGGTGCTGGCTTAAGGCTTGTATTTCAAAGCTCTTTTGAAAAAACGCACTACAATGTTTAACACCTTTTGACCTGATTTGAAGGACCATTGAGAATTGGATCAAATTCAGCTATATACAATCATCTCAACACTATTGGGGCATCACAGAGGTTAAATGTATCCTCACTTAAACTGATGCAATAATAAAAGTCATGTCAATGTGCTGAGAGTCTGCTATTTCAATCACTCTGCCCACAGCTCACAAATGAAATCCCTTAAATTACATTTCTAGTTTACTCCCTTGTAAGGTGGACACAATACAATTTATTTACCGAACAATATGTCATCTAATATTGCATATTCCCAGAGAGTAATTTCTCCATTGCCTGCCTAAGACTCAATGATTATGTACTTTTTCAGTGAAGTGAATCACTTTCCAAAAACATCAAAATCCATGAAAACAATACAGTTTTTGTTTTGGGCGTTTGAGAAAAATAAATCAACTTTGGCTTTTTTAAAGATTGTCAAGTGCACAACACTTTAGCAAACATGATATGCAAATGTTCTCTGTTTTCCTCTTGAGTATACTAAAAACACTTCAGCTACAGAATGAAAGCTTTTCAAATAAATCGAAAGTACCAACCCAATAGTAATATAAGGTTGTGTCAAGTCAATAGAGCAAGAAAGTGAAATTTCATGTGGTAAATCAGACTCAGAATCAGATTGTGTTTAGCCATATGACTGAACAGGGTTACATCATTAGGAAATTGCTGTAGTACAAACATAAAAAACAAATATAAACATACAGCTTAGACCAGAGGTGGGTAGTACTCAGTTCCCTTTACTCAGTTGCATTTACTTGAGGAACTTCTTAAATACATTGTACTCCATAGAGTATCTTTACTGCACAATATGTTTTACTTTTACTGGAGTAATAATAAAGTAACTGAACTAAAATCTTGTAAATCTAGAAGGAGTAAGAGTACTTTTATCACCTCTGTGTGTCATGTAAGAACAGTTTTGTGTGAAAAATGTGATGATGGGAAATTCTGTTCCTTGTGCCTTAATTTTTGAAAATATTATTTACATTTTTAGTTTATCTTTTGAAAATATCAAAATCTGTTTATTTGAATTTTTTGCCAGATTACCACAAAATTAAACAGATAATCTGACATTACGCTCAAACAGTTCACCCAGTACTTTTCTACTCTTACTCCAGTAATTATGTGAATGAGTACTTTTTACTTTTACTTGAGTAACATTATTTTGAAGTAACGGCACTCTTTATTGGCCTAACCCACCTCTGGCTTGGACCCAAAAACCTCCTTTGTTGTTCTACCTAAGTAAATCTCCCATTCACAATAGTATCAGGCTTAAGTGCTCCTGTTTGCTTTTCCCAACTGGGTGCTGACAGATATGGCCACTGTGAGAATTTGAAATGGCTAACAGAAAATAGCAGAGTTTGTTTAAAGGCTGTTTAGTAAATTATGAATGGAGATGAAGGCCGCTATTGTGGGTTACAAGGTTGACTATAGTTTTAATGCTCAGCTTATTGGAGGTCTAAATATTTTTACTGAATTTAATGAAGTAATTTAAAACGCATTTGCCAATAATGCCAAAGTAAGTGCTTAAAAAGTGGGTCACATTAAAACAATCAGGGTCAGTATTGGTCTGGCCTTATCTAACAGATCAATAATAAAATGTAACTTTTATGAACTGCCCAAAAAAATACACAATCTCACAGTTGAGATGTTCTGCCCCACCCACCTGACGACCTTTACAGTCAGGATCAAAGTGTGTGAGCTCACTGCAGAGAGAATGAACAAATGCTAACCACTAAAGTAGGTGATGTCCGAGCCTTGTTTGGAAACATCAGTGAAAGTAACTCAGATTGTATTTTTATTGAATGTACATATTAATAACAGTTAGCATTTTGGCTTGTGGTGAAATTCTTGATTTTTAGGTTTTTACTGGTCCTTACAGAAATGTTGATGACCACAACAGCTTTATTATTGTATGTTCAGAATTAAGCTACAATACGACAAAAGCATACTGCTGTTAAAGGCATATACACCAGCCCCAGGCACTACACTATGCTACAGTTTTGGAGATGCTCTAACCCAGTCATACCGGCCCTTGTCAAACTCACTCAAATCTTACCATTTTGTCTAACCAGGAACTGAAACCTGCTGCTGCCATAGAAACACACAGCTTGCATCCTTTGTTGATGTTTTTAGCAGATTTCCTGAAGCCTTTCACTCACCTCTCACATACAGTACAGTCTGTGAACTAAGGTTATATATACGGCTGATGGATATGATTTTACTTTGGCGGGGCGGGTGTTCACCAAGTTAATGCGCAACCCAAGAACTGAATTTATTTGCCTATTTGCCAGTGTTTTGATTTTGGTATTTTTCTGAACTGGTTATTCCAAATCTAATATTGTTTACAGTATAAATGTTGCATCATACAGCTAACTAAACATGCATGATAGATTAATAGCTAATGATGCCAGATTTTGAGAAGATCTTTTTAATTGGGTAGGTTCTAGCTTGGTTATCTCAATGCAAAATACACTGAATTCAACACTACTCTCACTGGAGTAATGTACACTTTGAGACGAACAAAATAATAATTAACACTAGCCTTATTATATCATTGCAGTGGATAGCCATCACCACCAGTAAGATTGTAACATTGTTTTTACATGTTGAAATCCCTGAGATGAACAGTTGTGCCTACCACCACAAGAGGTCAGCAGAGGCTATCAGTAAATACTCTGCAGCGTAGTATTGGGTTACACTGTAGAAACATTTCATTTCATAAACATGCATTGGCCACATTATTAGGTTAACTCATTCAACTGCCAGTAAACACAAAACTTCTTGACCTATAGGATTTACTGTTCAGGAGTTAAAAGAGAATATCCAGAGAGTGGCAGTCTTAAGGAGCTACAGCAGTAAAACGCCACACTAGGGCCACTTTATTAGGTACAGGGTCTATCTAATATAGTGGCATTCAATAGTGTCACAGTGGAAGTAGAAAATGTATGATTTTACTAAGCCAATACACTAGTTAGTGCTACAGCTTTCATCTCATCTCATTATTGCCTTTGGGGAAAATATACCATTATAAGAAGTCTTAAAAAGTTAATAAGGAGAAATACTTATGGCCAATGTACAAACAGAAATTTTAAATAGTTCTCTCAATAGTTCCAGGAAGTAGCCACACAAGCTAAAAGTGCCATTCAAATGCAGTGAGAATTGTGCTAAGGTTGAACAATTTTGAAGCTGCATCGTTCAAAAGCTCTAATCTCTATGGAGCTGGCTGAAACACACTGCGTGCATTCTCAATGTTTGATTTCATTTGATTTTCTGAAACCTTTCATACATTGAAACTCAGAAAGACTGATCGTTTTTGAACGAGCTACTTAACCTCTGACAAACATGATTGGGTCCCTTTGGATGGTTGGATGTATGTTCAGCGGGTTGACGCGTCGCCTGGTGGAGAATATCTTCCCCCCAAGAATGGAATTACATCCACCTCCTGCTTCTTATTTCAAAGGTGAGCCATCAACATTAGTCTAGTATTTTGTTTAATTTGTTCTGCTGATTATTCATGTTTCAGTGTTAAATTGTGCATAATACATAAACTAACACTACCTAACTATATGAGCTTGATAGTGTATTGTGATAACGAGGGGCAGTTGTGCCTGCTACCACAAGAGGTCAGCATAAGGCTTTAAATAACACAGCTCACATTCTTCCCAGTTCATCCTTCAAGTGTCAGTTAACACAAATAGCCCGCATGCATGTGTTCAAATTTAGCAACAGAATGGGGAATAAAGTTGATCATAAATACGACATGCTTCAGAAACTACTAAATCTGTTGGGATTTCTTTGTTCAAGAGAGTGACAGTTAAAAGACAAAATCTCGAACCTACATCAGCAGGAGCCACTTTATTAGGGAACAGCAGTTAAACAATGGCATTCAGTAATAATGTGTTACTGGTCAGGTTAGAAATTGACAACACTAAAACTAGGAGGTGGGCGATCTGGTAAAGAAGAAGAAATCTAGATTGTATTTAGCCAAGATCACAATTTGGATTTAGTTGGCTTTGTATCTTTATTTGATGGTGAAGAGCACAACATGACCAGAGTTATTCCTTCCTGGATGTTTTGATTATAATTGTTTTTATTGTTAAGGTTGTTATAGGCAGCATGGTGCCTCTGATGATGATGATGATACTGATTCCCTTTTTTGGAATCGTCACGTCCACAAACAAGCAAAGAAGGCTGATGGTGTGAGACGAGAGATCCCACCAGGCACCACAGTGGAGGACATCATCCAGTGCATATTAGGCCTATGTGTCATTATATATTCTATATTTGTATAAATGAAGGGGAAGCCTGACATATGTCAAACTATACCGTTGTTGTTGTCTTTTGTGAAAATATACACCATAAGATACCATAACCAGCATTATTAAGGAGAACTCAATTGACAATAACAGTAAAAAGTACAGTAAAAGTCAGGTTGAGTTGTTTATGGTCAATGTAAAAACAAATATATTATATACTGTATTCCTATGTACCAGCAATTAAAAACCTGGACATGTGAACTCTCGAAAAGGGTTACTCAACACGTGAATACCCAAATACAGTAAATTATCCCTAGTCTAGAAAATAGTCCTGACAATATGCCAAAATGTACCAGTAGATGGCGCCTTCAGGTGCATGAAAACTGAGTCATTGTTATTACCTCTTTTGCCTCTAGATGGAGTTGTGAGCAGACTTAGAAGAACAACATTAATGCTACACAGATGGCCAACAGTTCTTAATCCAAGCTAATAACATCTAATAACATAATCAGTATCTAAATGAAGCTAATAAACTAATAGCATCATTTTAAATATACCGTATTGATTAAGAAGATGGCCTCCACTATCCTTAATATAAACAAGCTCTCCCACGATCTGCAAGAGGTCTTGATGCAATGAATAAAGCACTGAATAATTGATAAAGCTGCAAGTGGAGTTGAGAGCACTGCATTTTGTCATCATGAAGATAGTGTCTCTATCTAATATATCAGGCCACAAACAACGGCAGACCATAGATCCACACGGGGGTCTAAGGTCATCTGAATCAACTGGAGTACAGCCTGTCTCTGCCTCCTGGGACCGGATTATTCTCTGTTTCACTATCTCTCCTCCTGTCTTTGCACTCACACATTGGCCCTTTTCTATTAAACACAAATCATCTTGGCCAAATGGCTGAGTATAGTATCTCAATGTACAGCACTGATTGACTACACTACAGGCACATTTAACTATTTAAAACTAGATCAGAATTACCAGTATTACCATGCCATCCTGGAACAATCTCTTATATGTTTTACATTTTGTGCTGTTTTATTTTGCTGTTATAGCCAGCACTAACTTTCTGTTGTGTAGACCAGCAACAAGCAAGCAACCAGAAAGGTGAAATCCTGATAAACAAAATTCAAGCTATCTATATGTTTGGGAGTTCAAACTGATGCTGTGGCTGTATTCTCACATGTGGGTGTGTTTCAGGTTGGCCAACCAAAACCCATCCATCCATCTTCTTCCGCTTATCCGGGGCCGGGTCGCGGAGGCAGGAGTCTAAGCAGGGACGCTTAGACTTCCCCCTCCCCTGACACTTCCTCCAGCTCTTCCGGAGGAATGCCAAGGCGTTCCCAGGCCAGCCTAGAGACATGATCCCTCCAGCGTGTCCTCGGTCTTCCCCGGGGCCTCCTTCCTGTGGGACCTGCCTAAAACACCTCCCGGGGGAGGCGTCCAGGGGGCATCCGAAACAGATGCCGAGCCACCTCAGCTGACTCCTCTCAATGTGGAGGAGCAGCGGCTCTACTCCGAGCTCCTCCCGAGTGACCGAGCTCCTCACCCTATCTCTAAGGGAGTGCCCAGCCATCCGTCGGAGAAAGCTCATTTCGGCCGATAAATCCTTTCGGCTCAGCTCCTTCTTCACCACGACAAACCGGTACAACGACGGCATCACTGCAGAGGCTGCACCGATCCACCTGTCAATCTCTCGCTCCATCCTTCCCTCCCTCGTGAACAAGACCCCAAGATACTTGAACTCCTCCACTTGAGGCAGGGGCTCTCCTCCGATCTGGAGAGGGAATGCCAATGACCATTGAACCTTTTAGCAGAAGACCACACCAGGGCCACTTGATTCTGTCTAATAAAGTGGCCAGTGAGTGTATGCAACAGCTGATTAAAAGATGGTGAAATGCAATCTTCAGTAGCCTAGTTAAGTAAGGCAAAGATAGAGAAAAAATAAAAATCAAACTGATTATTTTGACATTCCTAATCTCTGGTATTGCTGGATCCCAGAACGTATGCTGCCATGGAAACCCTGACTGAGCCCCACACCCTAACAGCCACCCTCAGCTGCATGATCGGCATGGCTCGAAGTCTGGTCTCTGCAAACAGCAGTTATCCAGAAGGCCGTGCGCATGTCGTACCCCTCCTCATGGGATCTCTACCTGGTGTGGACCCCAACGACTTCAGCAAGTGCATGGTGAGTAGTAACGGCTGCTTATAAATGATAATTGTGACTAGGGTAGGCCATAGAAAAAAGACTATGCAATATTAGTTAAAAGCATCTTCAGAATAAGTACATGTCCATTTATTTAAGGCCCTCTTTCCCCCTGCTAACCACTTCCACTTCTCTACCACATTGAATGCCAACAATCTTTTTCACCTGTCTACATAAAAATGTCAACCCAAGTGTGTTCAGCTCCTTAGAATGTCAGCGTACAGAATTATAAGATTAGGCACTATAACATGCTGGGATGATATGGCCCCTTTAAGTCACTATGCTCCTTACAATAAACCTACAAAACTTAAATGAAAAACGCAATTTCATGAAGTGGCAATTACTCCGTCTTCAGTTTCTGCTCCAAATGTGGAAGAGATTGGGTTCATTGTCTCGAGTTAATCCATCATTGGTGAATACATGAATACATTTGAAGAACCAGTGTAAATGTGTTTCCTGTTGGCTACAGATAACGTTTCAGTTCATCGCCACCTTCACGACTCTGGTGCCTTTAGTGGATTGTTCGTCTGCGCCGTCACAGCACACAGACCTCTTGGAAGTAAGTAACATTAGTCTGTCATGCATCACCTTCAATCTCTGTTCTAAATTCCGAAATGGAGGCAAGACCATAATACATTTTAAATGAGCATTAATCACAGAATATTGCAAATGAAGATGGTTTTGACAAATGCCAACCACTCTCTACATGTAGGTGATGTCAGAGCCTGGTTAGGGAACATTGGTGATTGTACCTCACATTGTATGTTTATTTAATGTACACATTAGTCACAGTTAGCATTTTGGCTGGAGGCAACATTCTTGATTTTTAGGTTTTACCGGACAAACACATACAGAAATGTTGAAGACCACAATAGTTTTTTCATTGTATGCTCAGAATTATTCTATCCCTCACCACAAACACTACTTTCTGAACTCACTTTTGATCCAGTTGCCTCCATTCCGGAATTTTGAACATTCCATATGGCAGACATTTTAAAGGGTCTATAAGTGCTTGAAAAAGGTAAATGTTTCCAGCTTCATTCAATATTATACTGCCAGATTAGTATTTGGGTTACTATGCAGTGGCAATGTGTACATGATGGAGTTAATGTAATTGTAGGGGAGGTACATAGCTGCTTAGTGGATATGTGTCTGAGCAAGGTGGTTGTTGGTTTAAATTGGTAAAAAATGTAATTGGTGACTGAATGCGAGAGACAGTATCAATGCTTGTCTGTCAAAGTCTCTCTGTCAGCCCTGCGACCAACTGGCCATAGTCCAGGGTGTACCCCACAAAGGCCTATTTCGCTTGCTAGACAAACACAGTATATTCCCAACCCCCAAAACTACCACATCAAACAAGACATAATTTTATTAACATTTTTATGATTTTCTATCTTATCTGTGTGGCTGAATTATTGAAATATTCATCTTAGTTTTGCAGTGATGACTCTGAGATTGATTTAATAGTTCTTGTTACTTGTCTACATTAGTTATACATATTTTTTCCCCTGCACAGATCGAGAAAGACCTGTGCTATGCTTCAGCAGAGTTTGAGGACTTCGTTTTGCAGTTTCTCGACAGGTAAAAAAAAAACCCCAAATATATAAAAAAACAAGTCCAACTGTCATTTAGTAAAACCATGTTGTCAATTCCCTGCATACGGGTTGTCTCTATGTGCTCAAAATCTACTGGTCTGCATCAGTGCCTCCGCCTAAAGCTCCCTTTTCATGATTGAAGATTGGTTTGTGCGTCTGACATTTTCACTGCTGACAGGCGTATACAAGGCTCTGTGTATATGGGTGTATATGAACGCTCGAGCTGCATAATACTGGAAACACATGCAAACAAATTGATAACTACTGTATGTTGACTAGGAAGAGGAAATATGACAGATGATGAATGGAAACATCTTTTAACCAAAGGATTGAACCAGGACTAAATCAGGTCTAAACAAGGTATAAACCAGGACTACTACTAATCTAGGGTTTAACAAGGTCTTAATCAGGATTGAACCAGGACTAAATCAGGTCTAAACAAGGTATAAACCAGGACTACTACTAATCTAGGGTTTAACAAGGTCTTAATCAGGATTGAACCAGGACTAAATCAGG
>JAVQKC010006247.1:0-13204 GCA_036025475.1 Philypnodon macrostomus
CTGAAAATTCCGTCCAAATCTGTTCAGATATATATATATATATATATATATATATATATATAAACTTTATTACACACACCAACTCCAGAGGACAACAAAACACACACAAAAAACAAAAAAAAACACAAAACTACATCAAAACTACACAGGGTGACCCATACAAACATAAACAGTACACCCTACAAGAGACATCTGTACCAATGCCTCCACAGCTGAGACTGGTAATGTGTAGCACTCAGTTGTAAATCAGTCAGACACATTATAATTGTATTGCAATCATTGATATGACAAATAAATGTATACATATATGTTATAGGAATGTCTTTATACATTGTGGGGACAATTTAACTTTTAATGTTGTTGTGGTGGTATCTAAGACTGAACCTTTTCTTTGTATGGCAGTTTCAAATGGTGTCAGGGAAAGCAGTCTATAGAAGAACGCCTTTTAAAACCTTCATCATATTATGTTATATACAACATATATACAGCAGCTGAGACGTTTCTTGTAAGGGCAAATCTCTATACATATACGTCTTACATAACAACACACACATAATGTTCCCCAGTGACACTGCAGTTCATAACAATAACATGAACCCATTTGCTGCTGCTGCGTGCCCAAAGTCAAGGCCATCAACTAGTGACACTGCCTTAGGATCCGGTACAGTTTCTGCCTGTAAAAAAACTGTCCCCCATTGCAGTGTTTCCAAATTGGGGACTGTTTGATTTTTCCATTCTCTAAACTAAAGCAGTTGTCATGAGAAAACTGCAGTGAGATTTAGTGTGGTATAAATAATTGGATTGAATTTTTATTGTTTTTTGCTGCTGTTCTCTTCTCACACACAAAATACAACTTTTTCATTTTCTTGTAGTGCTAAACGAATCTGTCATCCAAGAAACCATGGTGGTTCAACCCTTTTCCCTGGCTGGGTAACCTCTCTTTTACTATGTCTGTCATAAGTTATGTCACCGGACCTTTAAATGCTGTATTCTGTGATAAAGTACCATGGTAACCAGCTTGCGCCAAGGTATGAGGTTCAGTTGCACGGTACAAAATCAGTGGTTGTTCAATGAGCATTAATAACTGAAAAATACGTGTACTCCAGCTTTCTCAGACATGCGTGAAAAATTCATATGAGAGTGACTGGGTGGATGTCTGTCTCTGTGTCAGCCTTGCGACTAACTGCCCATTCTTCAGGATGTACCCCACCTAAAACCTAGGCTTAGGCTCTACTCATGCTCAATCTCTAACTGAATCAAGCATAAGAAGATGAATGAATATAATATCGTATTAAAACAGCTCCTGGTCTGAGTGGTCATTAACTGTTCTGGTCCAAGCACCACTTCCTCGTCCCACTTTTCCTTCTTCCTTTCACTGTGTCCCATTATTTCTTCTCAGATTACCACAAAGTGAGCATTAAGCATTTTAGAAGTTGCTGTCTCATTAGGCTTCACTCTCTCTAATGGAGCCCTGATCTCTGACACTGAGTGCATTACCCAGCATTGTGTGTATTTTGTGTATATGTGTGTGTCTGCGTGTGTGAACCAATAGTGTAACAGCGGTCAGCTAGACAGACAGAAGGTCCACACTCCCCCTAGACCTCATTAAGCTCTATGGGGAGACACACTGGCTTATAAACAGTGAGCGAAGATCCCAAAAAGGGCAGACACTCATGGAGATACTTTAGACACTCTCATTCTCAACCAAAGCCTGAAAGGGGGGCATTATCCTGGGCTTAGGATGAGCTCATCTGCATCTAGTGCTCTCAAAACACACCCTTCAATTTGTCGAGGACCTTGTGCATAGCAGCCATACAACGAAGTCCACGCATTCTTGCCTACTTTGTTAGTCCAGCCTCAGTCGCCCCAGTTGTCCTGGTGTTAAACAGCTGAATGTCCTTCCTAACACGGGACACGTGCCGGGCCACTGGCTGAAAGCTGACACACCACACATGCCACTAAAGGGAAGGCAGGGTGCATAATATATAGCTAAATTCTTGTTTTTGTTAGGGATGCACAAATCGTTGGTACCAGTCGATATTTACAATTTTGACTGATATCGGTATCGGCCTGTACACATGGCTGATGTTAACCTTAACTTTATGGATAATAAATACATTAAGGCAGTTATTTCTATGATGATTTCTTAATTTTATTCAATACTTACACATACTACTAAACATGTTTACATATCAGTGTTGGAATCAGTATCGGGCAAATTGGTAATTGAAATATCGGAAATAATTTCATTCCTAGTTTTTGCGATATCAAATGCAGAATCCATGAAAAAAATCTAAATGTTCCAAAAAAATGCAAAAAAATATATTGTCTTAGCTATAAAATAAATGTAAATACAGTACAAAGGTTTGAAAAAGATCTGATTTAGTCTTGGTCCTCAGTTTAGTCTTGGTTTGGTTCTGTCCTGGTTTAGACCCGTTTTTTCGATTCTTGTATCTCAGCTTTTGTTTACATTGATAAATTTAGCTTCACGTTTCAGTGTCGAAAAGCATGCCCAAATATTGCCAGTCGAAATGCAATACTCAACATTGCATATAGTCTGATTTCGTAGTATAGTGGGTCCCTAATATGAGTTTTATTTGGGTAATGCTTTCAGTGAGGAGGATCACAAGGTTCTGCTTTGAATTACTCAGGGAAATGGAAAGCAGTTTGTCTGTGTTTATCAGCAGGTGAACTGAGAATGACAAGTGGTGATTTATTGTTTGTGGTGGAGCAAGTATCCATGGGCTGTGTCCGTAATGGGACTGATGTATAATTTACGGGTTATACGCAGGTGAATAAGACTAGGTGTTCAGGTGGGCTTAGTGCTTGTCTGGAAGATTCAATAGCTCCCTTTTATAGCCTCACAAATCGGGGGGTAATATTGCTTGTCAAATTCACTACAGAATTAGACATGTTTGGAAGTGAAGTGTTCAGATTGCCATTGTTTCTATGGGCTATAAATGTGCCAATCTTTTGCACGAATTCTATACGTTATTCTTATACTCTATGTAGAAGCAAAGACATTGAACCTACAGTGCCAAAATTGAAGATTTGTCTTCTAGTCCTGGGGTAAATGCTCAAACAGAGCCCCAAAGCAATTGTAAACAATCAACACAAGGAATAGAGTAGATACATTTTTGAGGTTTTTGAAATGAGATATAACTAATATAAAATGATCTAGACAGAATATTTGCGATCCATTTTAATCTAGGGACTATCTAAATTAATGTATGAACACTTATATTCGAACTGCAATGCTCCAACTAACCTAAAGTCGCCCTCCGAGCATGTGCTCTCTTTGAAAGCACGGCACTCCAGAGGCCATCCATATTCACAAATTTACACCTTCACACAATGTGCCCCACCTTCCTTTGCTCCAGACCCTGCCTCTCGGGATGCGTTACGGTGCCATGAAACGTTTGATGTGTTTTTCAGAGGGTAAACTGCTTCAAAAGTGGACCATCATTTGCTCTTTTCAACATGAATCAAAGGGTTACTGTTCCTAGTGATCTTTTTGGTATAAAGTTAGTGATCATTATCATCCTGTAGAGCCCAGAGGTACATGGATCTGAAGCTTGGTTGAAATGTGTGATCTTCACTTGCAATGGAGAGTTTATTTTTTCTGTTTTGTATGTGTAAGAAATATGTCAAATGTGGTATAATTCTGTACATTTGATAATCTAAAATGCGTTTCTCTTTTTTACAGGCCTGGTCCAGTGATGTTGCACCCTCAACAATTCTGAAATCTTAGGCTTGTGAGTAACTAGTATTATGTTGTAAATGTGTGCTTCAAACCAGTATTTTTGTTATTATTTACTTATTCATTTCATTTTATTTTTGGCTAAGGCAGACTGAGTAGAACAAAATTGAGTAGAATATTATAAACCAAGAAATATTTTCACTATACCACTGCGTTTTCCTGATACCAGTACTTTTTCTAAATGTGGGATTAGATTCACGAAAGCATTTCAGTTGTGGTTTAAGTTAGCTTCATCTTTACCTAAGCATCAAATCCCTGTAGAATATGTGCCTCTTATGTTTCATTTTTAATGTTCACTTTGCAATAGTGGAATATACCCGAACATATGACCTTGTACTGCAATTCCTTTTTATGATGTGGCCATATTTTTCCTGTTACATTTGTCCTTGGGACGCGGAGCAATCAGGATTTTTATAACAGCCCCTTTTTTAGATTTTGTCATTGCTATTATACGCAGCAAACTATTATACAAGTATCAAAATACTATACATTACATTATAGTGAGCATTAAAGCATAAAGCAGTTTTAAACCATTATAGCAACAGAGATACTTTATCCACTTCTCCCAGCTTGTTATCATGGTATAAATGTATTTCAATAATTGATTCATGTGCACTTAGCGTCTATGTGAGCATAGCCAGTGCTGAAGAAGGCCCTTTTAGCAGCAGTACACAGTACAAAGATGTGACAGCGTGATTGACCTCAAATTAAACAATTGCTTTGTCCTAGCAGTTAATTGTGAGAAATAGTCGAACAACATCTATTGAGTTGTATGTTAAAGTTGTGTTGAAATATACACAGACATTATAAACTCTTTGGAGTCAAAATAATTAATCCAATTATGTTTTATCATTTTTAAAATGTCTTATCCATTCACTCTATATATCTGCCTGGTTCAAATCAATTCTCTCTAGTCCTCTACTTTTGCAGTCATTCCATCATCTGCAGAGCTGCCAATTAGCGTGTAAAATGCAAAACCTCAAAAAGATTCAGATATTATGGATTTGGGTCATTGGTATACAACATACATTTTTTTCACCACTCTACCTTTCAATAAATACTTGAGATTGTATACTGGATGATTGCATTGAACAAAAAAGCATTGAAAATCTAAAGGGTGTATTGGGGACACCGGGGATGGGATTAGCTTTTCAAAGGCCAGTGCACTGTGCGACTCTGAGCTTAGCGTTTGATAAGCCATGCACTGTAAATGAGACGCTTTCTTTGGGAAAATGTGTTTTTCCAACTGCTCTGTTTAACTTATTTGTGACATTTTATTCAACTTCTGTGCTGGTTTTATTTGGGAGCATTATCATGATTGGGTGTCCTCGTGGATCAAGTGCAGGAGCAGTTCAATGGCTGCCTGTGGACATTGAACTTCTGTTGAGACCTCACTCATAAAAAGTTATAGAAGAATTTTTTTACAGTCACTTTACTTATGTGATCACTATATCAAGTTGAAATGTGTATTGGTGATGGTAGTCTATTTCATAATCTCATTTTTGTGATATTTCAAAAATATTCAGAAGTCATGTAGTGGGGGTTGAAAATAATAAAAAATATAGACTTTATAATTCACTGTCAATAAATTGCAGACTGGAATGGGGAGAGTATAGGATTGCATGCATGGCACAAACACATGGTAATAAGAAAACAGTATTTCTCAGTCTATACAGTAGAAATATATAGGGCTGCAGGACGGGGCTATCAGAATGAAAGACAAAGCAAAGTCTGTGCTTGTCTTTTTGATTAGCAGATGTGCAGGCCAATCGAGTTAATGGATCCAGTTATCAGTGGCTGTGTCAGGATCTCAGTTGGATAATAATGACTGCCCTGCTCTTGTGGACCAGCTAATTCAATCAGGAGTCCATTACTTCCTGCCTGTTAGGCCCCAGCAGTCTGTGGTCCTTACAACTTAATTTTCTTTGTGGATTGTGTTATTTTATGCCTGTAAATATTAGAGACATATATAACAAAATGTAATTTTATATTACATCAAATAAACATATGCATCTCACAATTATAGGCATGGATGAGTTTGAGTTTGCATGTTTTGCTTTTCATAGATGATCCCTACTAAAACACAAAACCGACTGAATCCAAATTAAATGGAAAAATCCTGCTCTGCTGAATTTTTGAGATTTATATTCAGTTCCTAACTTCATATCTTAGTCTAGATCAACTTTCTTCTCTGGTCTTGTCTGTCTCTTCTATCTATATATATATGTCTGTATAACACTTTACATTTCCCAGTGGTCGGCCGGCTCATAGGGAAATCCCGACACCATCTCGGCTCGGTGCTCTGAGAGAAGTAAAGTGGCTCTTGAGCTGAAAAGCCAATTGAAAACAACTCGCTACAACAGCAGACACAGCAAATATGGCTGAGCGAGTGCTTGACTAATAGACAGTGGGAGACTCAGAGCGAGGGAGGGGTACATGACATGTAAGCAGAGAGTAGCTCAGGGTGAGGTAACCGGACATGAGAGTTGACAAAGTGACTGTCCATGACAACGAGAAGGTTAGGAGGGTTCCATCATCCATGTCCAATAAGGATTTCTGAAGTATTTACATTTGAGGACAGTGGTATATTCACTTAAGTCATACTTTTTAGGGATCATCTGTATCAAAATACGCAGTAAGACTTTTTGTTTTTATTCAACCTTTTTAAACGCCACAAATTCTTATTCCAATTCCTCACACAATTTGAGCAAGATTTCCACAATTTGCAGAATCCAGAATCAGAAGTTTGACATTATGGAAATCAGTTTGTTCTCTTCATTAAAAGATAAAAATGTGTTGTGAGGGTTAGAAGCAGCAAATGTTCTATATTAACTGTGAATGATGAGAATGGTGTCAGACTTTGTTTCACCTTTAGAGAGGATCACAGAGAGCCCCAGTCAGTCTTTTGTTAGCAGGTCCTCATCCAGACTTCCTTGGAGCCAGATAGTTTGGTGGAAGGCCATGAGGGCGCTGCTCCTGAGCCATAGCGGCTTTGGCCAGGGGTAGCTAGCAGTGATTCTTTTTTTTTTTACAGAGCATTGATTCTTGGTATATGGGTAAAGTGATCCATACCTGTCTGAAAAAAGCATTACTTCTGAATTTGAATCAATTTGCTCAATAGTGCTATTTATCAACTGCCTCCACCAACACAAGCATTAGGATGTATCATTAATTTCTATGACAGTGCTTCAGCTTCATTACAGAAATGTAGTCAGAGCCGTATGAGAGCCTCAATATTTTATTGGATGTCATCCATTTCACAAAGATGAAAAATATTTATTGGACAATAATAAAATCATGGTGTTTTGCTCTTATGACCTTCCCAAGGCTTTCAGTGCTTTTTCTTGGAAGAAGAACCATGATTTACGTTGAGCAGCAGGAAAAATATTTTGATGCTGAAATGAAAGAAGGTGTGCTCAGGGCCGTGGCAGCTGAAGTGATATGACGTGGCGTGTAGATCATTACCAATGCCACAGAGACACAGAGACCAATGAATGCTCTCTTTCACGGACCATCATGTATTCCCTCTCCGTATCTAACTGCACACAGACCAGACTGCTGATCTAATATAGATGATCACACAGCCTTGTAATCAAGGTTAATTTAAGCAGAAGACCAGCATATGAAAGCTACATAGTGCATGTGTCGGTCACTCTTCTACTGGAGTCTAAGGCCTCATTCATGAAGCACACTGAGAAGGCATTTGAAAAACCACTCCCTATATTAAGAAGAGACATATGGAATACTGTCAAAGCACTATTATAGGCAAGTATAAATGTTTCAGCTGCTTTATTGGCTGTTCAGATAGGAAATAGATTTGGTATACAGTGATGTAATATGTATCCTACATTTCTAGATGTATGATAAAGAAATGCCAGTGAGACTGTAAAACACAGGCAGCCTGCACTGAAGGTATGGTTTAGTTTGCAAACTGAGTGCATTAGTTGGCTGCTGCAAAGAAAACACCAGTTCTAAAATGTTCAATGACATTCATTAATATTCATTCATAGACAGCACCTTTAACATAATGCAGAAAGCATCAACTGAAATACCTCAAATTGTCCTACCATTTACAACCTTTACACAAGTATCATAGAACATGTGTTGCTCTCTGGTTCAAATACATTATAACTCAAAACTCAAACAAAATCAGAACAATATTGAATATAATGAAATTCAAGACACAATTACAATTCATTTCTGTTGTTTTACTTTTTACTCTTGAGCAACTCTTTGATGACAATTAGTTCTTGATTTAGATTTAGTATGGTAAATAATAATGAGAGTTATGGAGCATGGCTTAGCAAATTGTTTGGCCATATTTCAACACAAGGGAACCATAAGCCTGAAAGATGCATTGTTATTGCTGTGGGTCTGGAGTGCTAACAAATATATATTTGAAATGTAAATATTTACCTGAGAGACCTTCACAGTGATCAGTGTTAACACCTGCTGTTGAGGCACCTGAAACAACAGCAGACATCACAGCTGCTTTGTGTAAAAAGCTGAAGTCATTTAACTCAACACTATTGTACAACACCTGATCCCAGCTCTAATCTGGCCGCTGCATGTGTGTGCTGTAGTTCAATGGGAGTCATATGCATATCCTGGTGGGGTATGCAAATATACTCTGGACGCACAGAGTGTTATTTGAATAATGTGTGACTCCATGACTCCTTCGACGACCAGGAAGTGTTTTTGACTTATATTATTGAGCCCCTACTTAAAAAAGAACCCACTAAAAATGTCATTCTGAACTACACTGTGAGTTGTGGACGTAGGTAATGTAGATCTTACTTTATATTTGGATGTTTTTTCTTTTATTTGTTATTTAAAAAAAATAAAAATAAAAAATAGAACTGCTGCTACAAACATCTCCAAACATCCACCATGGCTAGTTATTTTCTGTTTCATTTAAAGGCAGCACTAAAAATAGGCTTTTGGGTATTCATTAGCAAATAAATTATACCATTGCTCACACACACGTCACATGAAAGCTCCACCACTTACACTTACAGCCTGTGATTATCATGTGCATCTATGGTGCTGGGTTGTAGATGGTGGCTCTTTGTAATACAGCCCTGCTACTCCTGAGAAACCTGGCATTTCCTGTCTTCAAGCAGAATATAGGGAAAAAATGCATTGATCATAGGCAAAAGACTGAGCTTGCTTCAGCTCGTTCAAAAGACTTTATTTTCATCCAAACGTCAGAACAATTACTGTGCCCCTAAATGCACCTAGATATTAGGGGTAGGCAAAATAGCGTTTAAAGAATCTAATGAAATTATGACGATCTTCACTGTGATTTTTACTGTAACAATGCCAGTCTTCATATTAAATATGAAAGAAACTACATAGTATAAAGTATTATGGTGAACATTAGATTGAATGTACATTGAATTTGTAGTTAAAATGGTTTATGAAGCAGTAGTTTTCTGTGTAAGATAAAAAATACAAATTTAACTCAAATATGGATCAAATCTAAATTTTGATCTTGACAAAAATGGTGATATTGAATTTCTCCACCCCTAATTAGGGATATAGTAACACAATTTTGACTTAGTATCTCTTTAGGTTATTCTTTATTTTGCCATGGCATCCAGTCACTCACTTCCTATGTATGCCTTTATATTCTGTCCATATTAGAGCTAATGTGAAATACTGGAGCCAGGGCTTGGCCATTTGTGTCTGTGTAATGTTAGCCTGATTGTGTGTAAGTAGCTTTGGCAGGCCGATCTGTGTATGCAGGCAGCACATGTTTTCTGGTCTATTTATGTCGTATGAGTTATTATACTGTGTGTGACTGGTGGTATATGTCCAATCTCCTGTTATTTAGCTTGTTTGTATTGTAAATGCAATTTAATGTTCTGATGGTAACAAAGGTGTAGCATACATAACATTGGCTTGATTTGTTTGTCTTCTGTGGGTGGCACTCTGAATATGTATTGTGCTCTTTCACTTGACTGTAGACATAGCTGTAGCATGGAATCAGAACAATAGCCTGGCAACTCAAAAAGAAATGATTTGCTTTGGTGTGGTTTGGAAAGTTGATTGAGGATATCATGTTGAGCCAAAGTAGGTCGGTCAACAAATAAGAAGAGATTAACTGTAACATTTTGATAAGTTTTATTCCACATAGCACTAATGAATATGCAAATATATAAAGTAAAGTGCCTGTCCTAAATGGTGGGATCTGATTGGTCAAATTTAAAGTGGCAACATCTGACACTCAGTAAATCAGTGGGTAAACCAGGCCGTGAAGGTCTATTTTATGGAGATATCCTCATGACAGAGAGGTGCAGGTGTGAGCAACTGCTTAACATTTAACCTCACATGATACTTCCGCATGGTTTAAATGCGGCAGCTATGGGTCTATATCCAAAAATAGATGAGTTCCAAATGTTCTGAGTGAATAGTTAAAAACTACACACACTCAATATGCTGTTATTTTGTTATTTGATATTTTTTAAGACTTGAAGCCGCTTTAGCATTAGCATGTTATCTTCTCAGAGATAGCCGTAGTATCATAGCATTAGCCAGTACTAATTACAGTGATTATCAGCTGCTCTGACATTGTTCAGGAGATCTGTGTCAGGAAATGACCTCCCTCATGTTAGCTCGGTCTGTCTTTGAATCTCAGCCCACTCACTGCTCTTCTCTTTGTGTCCAAGGCCTAAACCCTTTTATGTTGATAGGGAGACGATACTAAACAGTATGTGGATACTTGTGACGTACTCAGCTAAACAGTGTATTGGTATGGATCATAATTGTGTAAATTCAGTCATCTAGGTTGATTTGATGTACGTTTATGTTTATGTATGTGGTCTGATTCTTTCCACAATGAGGATCTATAAGGATGTGCTGGGACAGTCCTTTTGTTTGTTTGTCTCTTTTTGTAATACAGTTAAAATGGAATTGAAATTAAATTGCATTGAGTGGAAACATTACAGAGTGCATTGAACACATGCCTTTATTAAAACTACAGTAGCCCTTAGTTGTTGAGTTTATTTTGAAGTTTGAAGTCTTCAGTTTATAGTTCTGTGTCTTGCACCGTATATTTTTGAAACAGCCATGCCATTTTTATGAAGAAGATGAAGAAAACCAAACCGAGGCAATCAGTGTGAACCATTGAGTGAGCAAATGAAAATGATTTATGCACATTTGATTTCATTTTCACTTTGTAAACTCTCATGACCTGAGAATTTCTTGGATTTTCCATTGCCATTGCCTGCTGACAAGTCCTGTAGACTAATAACCCAATGAGAGTATAATGTATTCAAATAAGAGCAAAACTAATTAAATTCTGTGATAATTATGAATTCATCCTTTGACAAAATCCTTGATAATGCGTCATATTACCAACCCCTTTAATCTAATATTGTATATACCCGACCGCAGTCTAACCTTGAAGCGCTCAGATCAAAGTGAACTATATCCTACAGATCTGTGGTTTGTGTCGATAGACCAGCATATGTTCCACTGATAATATTAACCACCCACTGTCACAGTTATCGGTAGAAATCCATTGTTTGTGTCTGTCCCTGGCTCCACATCTTTCTGCTCCTTTAAATAGACACACACTCAATACTCGCATAGAGAGGCAATGATGTCAGATGCCCTTCTCCCCTGTTCCCGTCATCCAGCCCATGACATCACTGTCCGTTGGCATAAACTGTCAAACGCCTGTATACTGAGGAGACTATTACAACTCACAGTGCTTTGAAATAAAATAAACAGTGTCAGTCCTTGTTCCAAATTGAAATATTTACAGCATGCCAATGTTTTTGTCCACCCAAACTCCCACTGACATAATAAATGAAACTACAAAAAACAATGTGATCTATTTATTTTTAAGTATGTGGTAGTAACTTTACAAAGACTACCACACAACTATGTATTCATAAACTGGCCATAAGTATAAGTACTTTCTACCATCCACATTTAGGGTTGGAGAACTGCATTTCTATTGTATTTTTACATAGTGTAGTGTGGCTATGATAAAAGGAGTGGTTGACATACATTGTACCTCCTTTCAATAACATTATATGCATTCACACTCAAATGCAGACACCTTCATACACTGTCCGAGACACATCTGTTCCTGGTGTGTAAATGTGGACCTCTATAAAGCATTCACATTTACAAGCATGTTGTCCTTGACATCTCACTTAACGACTGACTTGATTTAAAAGGGCCGACTGTCATCTCAGTCCAATCAGCTTTAAGGAACGACTTGTTGGCTCAGCATTTAATCCAATCACTTTTTAGAAATGAGTTGTTGCCGTCCAGAGTCAATCAGGCCTGCCCACCTGGTAATCAAATCCAAAACAGTGATTTAGTGTGTGTCCATGTGTCCGTGTGTCCATGTGTATGTGTGTGTGTGTCCGTGTGTATGGGTGTCCCTGTGTTTGTGTGTCCCTGTATATGTGTGTCCGTGTGTATGTGTGTATGTGTGTCCGTGTTTATGTGTCCGTGTGTATGTGTGTCCGTGTGTATGTTTGTCCGTGTGTATGTGTGTCCGTGTATATGTGTGTCCGTGTGTATGTGTGGCCGTGTGTATGTGTGAATGTGTGTATGTGTGTCCGTGTGCATGTGTGTCCATTTGTATGTGTGTATGTGTATGTCGCTCACAGGGCACCTGGCTTTTGTTCTCCATCTTTCCTTTGGTCTTGAGTTCCTCGCTGTGATTTGTTTTTCATCTTTTGTTTGAGTCTCATTCTGCTTCTTCTGTTTTGTATTCAAATGCATGCATTTCTTTCTCTGGGTCATTTTTGTAACCATTTCGAGATGCTGATGTGAAAGGAGACTTCAGCTGATAAGTTCACATGAATACAGTTTATCAGAAAGAAGGTGAACAGTGGCATTATCGTTTGTTATATTCTGAAAAAATATATTCCTACATTTTTAAAGCTGGATATGCATCAAGAAGTGGGTGTGATTTCAGACCACTATCCACTAGCCTTGCAAGGACACTAATGTAAACAACTTATAACAGAGAACAGTACGTTTTACACTAATCACAGGGATGTTCTCTCATTTGTTTTGTCATATAGACTTGATCACATAGACTGGGTCACATAGACTGGATCACATAGACTGGATCACATAGACTAGGTCACAGAGACTGGATCACATAGACTTGGTTAGATCGACTGGGTCACATACTCTGGATCACAGACTTGGTCACATTGACTGGTTCCCATAGACTGGATCACATAGACTGGATCACATAGACTTGGTCACATCAACTGGGTCACATAGACTGGATCACATAGACTGGATCACATCGACTGGGTCACATCGACTGGATCACATAGACTGGATCACATAGACTTGGTCACATCGACTGGGTCACATCGACTGGGTCACATAGACTGGATCACATAGACTGGATCACATAGACTTGGTCACATCGACTGGGTCACATAGACTGGATCACATAGA